>JAHLSL010000020.1:26362827-26382146 GCA_025920805.1 Petroica traversi
CTCAACAGCAAGGATGAGCAGCGGGAGATCGCGGAAACCAGGGAGACCTGCAGGTCGGTGCTGCCGGGCGGGGGCTCTGCGAAGATGGGGGCTCGATAGGACTGCAGGCCCGGGAATTGCCGTGGGATTGCACTGGGGATGCACCAATTAGTCGAATCAGAGCCTTGACTAAGGCTAGTGGAGTCTAGTTATTCCCTTCTAACAGCTTGGAAATACAGGTTGACTTTTGTTTCTGATGCTAAAAGGTACTGTGTAGGAAAAACGAGATCTGAATTTAGAGTGGGTCATCTGTGTTGCCCCAGAGCCCTCATGCCTTTGCTAGGCACAGTTCAGGGAAGCTTAGTTTAACAGTTCTCATGGAACTATGGATGTGTCTAGGACACAGCAGCTAGTGCTTATCAGTTCTCACATGTGTGTGAACAGGCTTAATTTTGTAGATGAACTGCTTTGGGGTAAAATAAGCTGTACCTTTGAGAACAGAATAATGAGAAATGGAAGGGAATGACCTTAATTCTTTAGATGTACTGCTTTGGTTAAAATACACTGAACTTTTGAAAACAGAAAAATGAGAAGGAGAAGGAAATTACTGGTTTCAAGAGTTCTCGCCTTAATAAGTTGCACTGGTCTCAAATATATTGAGACAGGAACAGCTTCTCATGTATGATGTTTTGAAATAGTTTCAAACTTGTAACAGAAACATGTAGTTAAGGTAGATTATCAAGGTTTCCTGAACAATTTTGGAGATGGAAACTTTCATACAAGGATTTCTGGCTGTTCATAGGGCTGCTTACGATACTTCTGCACCAAATGCAAAACGTAAATATCCAGATGAGGGAGAAGCTGATGAGGAAGAGATTGAAGAATATAAGGTAAGAAAAAGGAAAAAGTTACTTCTCTCTAGAGTTGTGTCCCTGAGGTACTTAAAAAATATGTGCGCGTATGAAAATAAATGTGATGTATAAAAGATTCTTTAATATGTGTTTTCCACAGTGGTATTTCCCTTGATGCTTTCTACTGCAGAAATGTAAGAGAGAGAACATAGATACCACATGGTTCACCTCAGGTGAAGGTGTATTTGTACACACAGCAAACCCCAACAAGTGGAGGCCTAATTAGGGCTGCTCCTGGTAGGAGGCAGGCCTGGGTGATCGTGCCCACAGCGAGCAGCCCTGAGCCATGGCTGGCTGAGGGAAGAAGTGGTAAAATGTGTGTGCGCTTGGGTAGACACAAAAAGAATCTTGACCAGAATTGCGTTGTGTCAAAAGGAAAGCTGCAGTTAGCAGCGGGCACAGGCCGTGGGATGCCACAGGGGAGGCTGAGGGTGTGTTCTGACCTCTCTCTGCAGTGCCAAGGAATGCAGTTCTGGATGAGTGGAAGAAACAAGGGATTCTAACAGAATTGGAAGTAAGAGGCTTGATTTGGGCACTTTAAGTGTCCAGGAAGAGTTAGATTTAAAAAAACAACTCAAAATGCCTCCATGGTCATTGAAGAGTGAGTGCTTGTCAAACTCTCATGCCCTTCACTTTTCAAATGCTCATCCCAAAGCTATCTGACAGCTTTCTCCTAATGTGATGTTTTGGCCACGATGAGAGGCATAAAGAGGTTAAACAAAGGCACAATTATAATACAGCTGTCTTTATGATTTGCTTTGAGATCTGGTTGCAGTGTATGTCCTCCTCCGTTTTTTCCATGTCCTAATAACCTTGCTTCTGTGGTTAAATAGAATCAATGTCAGTGCATTTATGGAATAGTGTGGTGTCTGCCATTCTCTTGGATGTCCAAAATAGTATTTTTTCATTCTAAGCCTCTGTCACGTTACATTTGTGTTCAGGTTTGCAAATCTTTCTGTAATAATGCCTATCTTTTATCTTACTAAACCAGAAAGTTAATGTATGACAGGATGGTTTTTGATGATGGATTTTGAAAGTCTCTGTAAAGGGCCAGACATTATTTTTAACATGGTAAGTGTTAGTCCATGCATCCTGTTTTGTAAAGAAATTGTCACCATCAGGTAGAAGGGTGTTTGTGAAGCAGTGCTTTTATTTTTGCATTAGTGATCAGTTAATATAAATTAATTTTACTTCTTCACTAAGTACATGGTTGAATTTTAATTACCTATAAAGTATATACGGATAAGTCACTTGGGTTGCCAAAGTACAGGAATCTTATAATGAAGATTTTCTTAATTGTTGTGGAGAAGAGTTACCCTGAGATGGGCTGTAACCACTTGCAAGTGGCCAGACTTTTTCTATATTGTTGAAATGGGAGAACATTTTATTAACAGTAGCTCTAACGAAATTCAGTTGAGCAGATGAGCAGACTTAAGAAACTTGAAACCCCAGAGCAGAACATCTATAGTGGAGTCATCAGCTGTTTCCTGCAGGCATTGCTAATTCCCTATTGGCAAGGAGATAAGAACAGTAAAATTCCATCTGCATTTATGTAACTCTTTCCTGAGCACTCTGAGCCTGCTTAAATTTAGTAATGTGAACTCATACAAAAATCTGGATCTTGAGGTGTCGAGCCCTATTGTGTTGTGTTTAATGCAACTTAGACAAAAGAGCTAAAAGACTTAACTAGTAGTGTTGTGGATGAGTTTTGCAAGTTTGCCAGTTTTGTTTGAAAAATCAGAGGTATTTCTGATGTAATGGGACTTGTCTCTATATCCCTGACTTACAGTGTTGGGTTCTGTGTGATGGGATCAGGTAAGTCTTGTGAAATGATTTTAAATTTTTGTGCCCTGGCTTCAGATTTGGTGGAAGTGAATATACCCTCAAACCTGTGTGAGAGCAGTTTTTGAGATAAAAGATGAAGTATTTTACTCTTCTCAGCCATGTAGAAACACCTGATTTAAAAGAAAAAAAAAAAAAAAGAAACAGAAAAAAAAAGTGTTTTAATTTTGGTGGTTTTTTATTTTATTTGTGTGTCTATTTTTGTTTTTTTTTTTTAGAATAAATGTGAATTTGTAGTGATCATTCTTCATAAGGCTCAGGCTGATGTGAGAACAAGGGGCAGCGCTAACTGCAGTCTGGCAGCTCTGCCTTGCCAGCCTTGGGGGTGGGTGACTCAGAAGAGATGCACTACTGGAAAAAAGAATATTTGATATTTTAAGGTCAGAAAGTTGAGTTGTGGTTCTGGAGAACTCCTAAAATAATCTTTTCTTGTCAACTGTAAAAGTTGTCCCAGGTTGGTTGAGCTCCCTGTTGTGTATTTGGAAGTGACAGATAATGGGATTAGAGTGTCTGCTGCCACTGCCAGGCTGTTCACCACCCTCTGGGAGCTGTGAGGGCTGTTCCACCCCTCGCCTTCCCCAGGTGATGCGACTCCATTGTTTGAGCCTTTAGTGTCTGCTTTGTGGAGTTTTCACTTTGTGTGGAGTACAAAACCGCCTGTGGTTCTATTTTGCCGTCTGCCAGCCTAATTTGAGACTGCCCTGTAATACTTTGTGCAAGCAGAGGCCTGCAAGCTTGGGATGCTTCCATGCCATTGTTGTGGAGGCTGAAGAAAGCTGTCCTTAATCATTAATTACATGTATCTCAGTCGTTTGAAACACACTGTGTTTGAATATTGTGAGGAGTTTGTTTCCCTAACTCAGCAACTCTGTAGCAGGTGCTTTGGAAAACTCGGCTAATGAATGCACAATAAGCTAGTATCCTGTGTTATTGCTGGTGACATGCTGTCTCTGCTGTGCCTGTGTCCTTTCCCTTTGAAAGCTGGTGGTGTGGGCTTTTGTTTGTGGCCACAAGAGTCTTTTTAAATCACTTATGAAGGCATAAAGAGAACTGGGATGACTCAGGTATGTAACTGGTGGTTATCTTCAAAAGGACAAGATTTGGAGAAAGATGGAAGAAGGAAACAGGTGTAACTTACGATGGCATAAGCAGTTTTTAGTAAAACCCAAGCTTTCAGCTTTTTTTTGGCCTGAATAACGCTGCTGCTTGTCTGTACATTTCTTTTCCTTGCAAACACTGTTGCTGTTTCTGTAGTAATCTTTTTTTTTTTTTTTGATCTGGTTAAACAGACAAAAAGGCTGTGTATGTCTGAGTTCATCACCTCAATAGGGAGGGGGAAACTGTGACCTGTTTATCACATCAGGCATTTCAGAAGCTGGTTCAAAGCTCCACTTTGCAAATAACAGAAGCTCACTTAAAGATTTTGACAGTTCAAGGAATCAAAACTGGGAGAGACAATTTTTTATCCTTCATTCGGTCAGCTTATGTAGCATAGGGTAAATACAGCAGTAATAATATGGTAGGTGATATCAATTAGTAGTTCTTCAGTTGTACTTCTGTATGTTACAAATCTGTATACTGGGTTGATCCAGGATCAGTGGCGAGGCAGGAACTGATGTGAGGTGAGTCTCTTGAGTTTCTGTTCTCTCTGAGTTCTGTGTTGGATGTTCAGAGTACCTCTGTGCAACAGATCTCTGAATCCCAGAAGTCTGTTGAATGAACAGTTGGTGGCTCTCTAGATATTTTTATGTTAATTTTGGGGCTACAGAGTAGGAATGGTAAAGTTGCAGTTAAGGACAGTCCAGGTGAAATGCTGACTTCTACCCTGAGCTGTTTCTGCAGAGTGTGGACTTTGCTAAGGCTGGAAAATAAGTGACAATTGTGTGGATAGAAATGCTCAGAAGTTGTGCTGCAGAAGAACTTCAGCAAAATATATACTTTGTTCCATCCAAAGAGTGAAAGTTTTGTGGGACAAAACTATAAAGCTCTACACCTTGTAAAGCACTCTCATTTCCTTCTTTTTTTGGAGGCCTTTCCCTATGACATTCTTCTTGTTAGTGAAAGAGGTGCAGAATTTTTGGGGAATTGGTCATTTTTTTCCCCTCCAACACTGGAGCTGGATCTGCTGTTAGTAGACAGCCCACTTCTCGTTGTGATTCTGCTCATTAAGGAGAGGACAAAAACAGCACCATCTTGTATGCACATTTGTAATACCTGCTTTATGTCCCAGGATGAAGTAGAGCTGCAGCAAGATGAAGAGAACCTGCCCTATGAAGAAGAGATTTACAAAGATTCCAGTACCTTTCTTAAGGTGAGCTGTTTTTGCAATTGGAAGTGTGGTCAAAGCTGGCCTGGTTGTGTTAAACTGTTTCTGCAACTGATGGGATCTGAAACACAGCTGTAAAGGCTGAAGGAATTGCCTGGAACTCACAAATCTGGAAGTTTCCTGTGAAAGGTCTGACTGTAAGTGGTGTTTGCATTGGTCTGTGGAGCTGCAGGAATGGAGAGCGTGACTTGGACCTGAAAGGATGGTCTCAGCAGTGGAACTTACCAAAGCATGTAGAAAAGATAATCTGCTCCTTTCTCTTCCATCAGACTAACACATACAGTGTGTCTGTGTGTGTCCAGTTATCTCCTGTTGCTCTCACTGCACTTCTTCCTGTTCTCCAGGGCACTCAGAGCTTGAATCCACACAACGACTACTGCCAGCACTTTGTGGATACAGGACACAGACCCCAGAACTTCATCAGAGACGTTGGTATGTCACAGCCTGGAACTATTTGAAGATGATTCGTTTGATTCAATAACACTTCTTTTCCTTCCCTATTTTTAATTCCTGGCAGTTTCTGGGAAGTGTAGATACACAAACTCTTCCCAGTTTTTTGTCTCAGTGTGCATACGTATCAGAATAGACATTTATATGAATGGTTTTGTTTTCTTAGGAGCTCATTATTACAAAGGCTGCTCTTACCTGTAGTTTTACTTGAAAGTATTTCACCAGGAAGATTTTTTTTTCCCCCAAACTAAGCTCTTTTGATTCCAGAAAAGTAGATGAGCAGATCTTGAAATCTCTGGAAGTTTACAGTTCACCTGTGTACCAGGCTGTATTGCCTCTTAAGCACGTGAAGTATGGGAAATACTGACATTTAAGTCAGGAAGCAATATGGATAATGTTTCCCAGCTAAATTTGGTAACTGCTGACAGGTCATTAGAATGCCCAAGTTTAGAGGATGTTGCTTTTCAAGTTTATTTGTGTCCAGACATATCTTAACTTGCTGCTGGAATGATGCTACACTGGGCCTGAATTTAAACTTGCTAAAACTAAGGCACAGTTTGGTCCTGTTTCCCAGAAGAGGTGCCTGGCATTTGGTTTTTAAAAGGAGCGGGACATCTCCCTGTGCAGTTTCATGTAACAGTTCTCTGTATTTTATCAAGTGTAAGACTGCCAGGGCAAGGGTCTTGTCTTTATTGATGGCAGCCCAAAGAGGTTTGGTTTGCCTCCAGAGACTTTTAGTTTATTCATCTCTATATTTTGTGAACGCTTCTGTGAAACACATCTGGCTGGTTTTTAAGGAAAATGGGCTGTTTTGACTCAATTATATCTTTTATCTCAAAAGCACTTGGGCTTCACAGTTATGTACTCGAGGCAGTTCTGTTCTTGGAAATGAGTATGGAGAAACAGCAGCCCCTGTTGTGTGCCATGCGTTCTCTGCTGTGCAGTGGATGGGGAAGGGACAGGACAAAAGCTCATGCAGGTGCTGGTGTGGAGGTGAGCACAGCAGCAGCAGCTGGGCCAGAGCCTGTGACAGGGCTGGGCTGTGTCCAGGTGCACACTGGTGAGCACACGTTTCCAAACCATGATCTCAACTCTGCTGAGCTGCCTCGTGTCACTGGACATGGCCCAGAGAAAAACAAATAGTTCTAGAACACCCAGCTGTAGCTTTCTGATGTTGCTGTTGGAAAAGAAGGAGAGACCTGTGGGTCGGGGTTTGATTGAAAATACTTTTACGTCTTTTACTTAGCTGCTGCTTCCTTCTATCTCTGCTGCCCAGGGGTATTAGACTCACACTGACTGGCAGCAGCACAGGTGGAAATCAGGAGAACATTGTAGTGGAAATCAGGAAAACATTTTTAAGCTGTTATATATTTAAGGGAAAGGATGAAAATAACTTTTGGGTGTTTATGCACGAGTAGCAAGAGATAATAAAGGTTAGGTACTGAGAACTTCACTTTTATCATTGCATTCCTAGGACTGAGACTTAAGAAGTTTGAATTAAAATAAGGAGAGAGATGAAGGGTTTGTGGATTTGAGTGAGATTTTTTTTCCCCAATTTATTAGTACCATTTCAAGTTGTGCTTTTAAATGAACACGAAGCCTTTTATGTAACTCCCACTGAAGATAAAGTGATGCTGCTTGGGAAGCAGGAATGGCACCTTGTTGGTTTATGTTGAACCTGCTGCTGGCAATGGCAAGCCCATTGTCTCTAAGAGAGAAGAAAATATACTTCAAAGTATATTTTCCTTTTCACAACATTTGCTACAAAAGATCTAATGAAGGTTCTCTCCTTTGCATTCTATACACATGAAAGGTTGGAAAACTGACATCATAAAGCTAAATGTAGGAACAGGTGTTCAGATCTTCATGACTGCCAGCACAGCACCAAATCTCAGTGTAAGCATTGCCCCAGGGAGCCAGCCACACCCCAGGTGCCACCTTGGAAACAGTCATCAAAGATTACACAGAGCATGCTGTGAATTAATGTTAATTAGACCTTAATAGACCTTTGTAGATGGGGAGAACCAAAATAACTTCTTTCATCATCCTGGCACTTTTAGTTGAAATGAAAGGTTGTTTCCTTCTGGTAACTGCAGTTGTGAACTCCTGATCCACTGTAGTGCTCTAGAGAAGGTCAGAGCATTGACACTGCATCAGTAACAGCCCTGATTAGCTGGGTGAGGGCAGGAGGCTTCTGTCAAGTACTGAATGAGAACTGCTTTAAAGGGTTTGCTTTGTTCTAACAAAAACTAAAATGAAGCTAAGTATTGACATTTGGACCTATTCAGAATACTGAACAATGCTTAATTGATACAGATTTACTCTGTTAAGTAGTTGTTAACTTCATGTTTTCTTCTTCTTAGGCTTAGCAGATAGGTTTGAAGAATATCCAAAACTTAGAGAGCTCATCAGATTGAAGGATGAGCTGATATCTAAATCTAACACTCCTCCCATGTAAGTGTTCTTGTGGAAAATGCCTTTCTTCTCCAGACCTGTTTGAAGTTAGCTGTCTGCTTTGCAAATCTCTTATCTTCAGCACCTGCTTAGAATTTACATTTTCTCTTTCTGTTTGTGTATACAAATGAATCAATTGAAGCATAGAAGAGTAAGATTACTCTGGTTTTGTTAGTTTAATCAAGATGTTTAATATAGTGTATAAACTAGATTTTCTTTCCAGTGTGTGATTATTTATACTGTCTAAAGCTTTGATTTTTTTTTTTTTTAAGACCAAATGGTCAACTGATCTGGCTGTAGGCTTTCATTTGGGAACTAAAAGAATGTCATGTGGTGGTGAATCTCATGTTATCATGTGGTTTATGATAACAGGAAGAGCTTTAAAAAATTGGCTTAATATAACCTTAGTTTTTCTTGCAGCAGCTGGTTTTTGTATGGTGTTCAGCTATTATCTCAGTATCCATTAATCACTTGTTACTTTGGAGTTGAACACCAATAATGTTTAGGCTGAGTGGAAGTCATTTGTCCTTATTGCCTTGGAATCACCTTGGAGTTTTTGCTGAATGTCAGACACAGCCTCAGTGTGCAGCGTGTTACTCCAGGGATTCAGACCTCTCTGAACTTACCCGAGTGCTTGTCATGTGCAGTGTCCTTAATCTGTACCACAGAAACCCACCTTATTTAATGACAGTCACATAGAGCCCCATTAAACAGTTGTCTGAACAGCTGAGTGCAAACTGCACAACTCAGCCTGCTCTTTTATTAACTAGGTGTGTTTTGGCATTCTCGGTCATTAGTACAAAAGAGGGAAAACCAGTAATCAAATGCTGCCTTCTGACAACACCAAGTACTCCTATGGGATCACTTCCACACATTTTGGGAAGGGGAAGATGGTGGGCTACTGACCAGCTGTCTTAAGTTCAAAGGAATTTAAACTTAGGGAAGGGCAGTGTAATTTTTTGATAGTGATGGAGCAGTGAGTGGCGTGCAGGTGTGGAGGAGAGTCATAAGTGTGTGTATTTATAAAATCAATGTGGGGAATAGGAACAGAGAAACACATTTAAACTATACACAAAGTAACCATGTTTCCAGTATTTAGAATCTTTGGAATAATTCTAAAAGTAGGCCACTTTCCCAGTTAGCCAGGCAGTGAGTGTTTGCTTCCTAAATGTTTGTTTCCTCCTGTTATAGTCCTTGGGTGTACAGACAGTGCAGGGAGCCTGTACTAGGTGTTGTTGTACAGCCTCTGTGGGGATCTGTTTCCTGCTTGCTAAGTTAGAATCCTAAAAAATGTTTATTGAGACTACTTAAAAAACACAATGCAGTAACATCCAGCCTCGATTAAGTGAGGGTGTGTAATGGATCTCCTCTGGATTTAGAGCATTTGGGATGTACAACCCCCCCCCCCCCAGGATGCCCTGCTCTTAAGTGGCTGCTCAAAAGTACTCTGTGGAGTGTAGCTCCCAGGCCACTGTTGCACCTTGTCCCAGCAGTCTGGCATCCTCTGTTTAAACAGGTATTTGCAGGCAGACCTGGAAGCCTTTGATATTAGGGAGCTGAAGTCCAAATTTGATGTGATTCTCCTGGAGCCACCGTTGGAAGAATATTACCGAGAGACCGGCATCACTGCCAATGAAAAATGCTGGACCTGGGATGACGTAAGTACCTTTCTTGCTGTCAAGAACATTTCATAATTTGTGTGAGCAAATACTTTCAGGATTTAATTTAATAAATATAACTTGATGTTCTCTCTGAGCCTGGCTGAAAACTTGAACCTAGTAATAGTGGGTTTTCTCTCTGCCCTTACCTTCACTGGGCTTTCTGTTTGATTTTTGGCTGTTGACATACCAAATATCCAGTGAAAATATTCCCTTGTTTCTTGAATTCTTGAGTTTCTTAATGCATGCTTTTTAACATGCTGTTCTTCTTCTAAAAAGTGCAAGTAAGTT
The DNA here is from genome assembly GCA_025920805.1 of Petroica traversi. NCBI lineage: Eukaryota > Metazoa > Chordata > Aves > Passeriformes > Petroicidae > Petroica > Petroica traversi. The sequence goes on from JAHLSL010000020.1 coordinate 26,372,739, forward strand.
TGTTTCACTGACTCTGTTCTCTAAGTATTCATTGGGTAGGAGATTTTAATGGTCAATGTAGTTATAATCTCTGGAAGCTTAACAAAATAGATAAACCTCAGTCGTGGAAGTCTTTCTCCCGTGTTTATTTAAAAATGGTGCCTGGCAGTGATGCCCAGAGAAAAAAAATTCCATGCTAACAGAAAAACCGGCAGTGTTGGAGGCAGGACTCATCCTCCTAGTTTGGAGTTGCATCCTCTTAGAATGGCTGCTCCTGAATTATTTTTCCTCGGAGCGGCACTGAATGAAGCTTGATTTGATGTGATAGCAAGTTAGAGATGAATCCTATCAACTTGTGATGACTAACAGATGCTTTGCATCCCGAGTTATTTCATCTTGAATGTTACTCATTTGTCATTGTTGTACCACTGTCCTCAGAAATTCTGGCTGCTTTTCCTGAAAGTGAAAATGGAGAGAATGTCTTTCCTATTTAGTGATAGGCATTAAACTGGGATTTTCGAATGTCCTCGCAACCTGCATGCAAGTACTTACGGGGAGCAAAAGAAACAGGCTACTGTTGCTTCTCTATTAAATACTTTTGCTGCTAGTGGAAGGATAAAATGAAGCAGAGGTTTGGGGAGGAGATGATGTGGGTTATATTGGTCTTTTAAGTCTAGAATTGTTTATACAGGTAGAATTTCTGTTTGTCATGGTTTCACCCCAGCCCTGGGCAGGCACACACTCACTCCCCCACCAGTGGGATCAGGGATCAGACAATGGGAAGGGTAAAGCTGGAAAACTCATGGCTTGACATAAAGACATTTTAATAGGGAAAGCAAAAGAAAGAAGTAGTTCCCTGCTTCCCTTGGACTCACAGGTGTGCTTCGTGATGGTTTCTGAGCCTCAAGACTCAGTATTTTTCCTGATACAATTGGTGATTTTTATCTAATTCAGGAACACTTTTATTGCATTTATTATTACTAGATCATGAAATTGGAAATAGAAGAAATTGCAGCCCCAAGGTCATTTGTGTTTCTGTGGTGCGGCTCAGGAGAGGGTCTGGATCTCGGCCGAGTGGTAAGATGTTGCTTTAATTCAATTTATCAGGGACAGACTTAAGAGTTTATTTTTATCTTTGACTTTTCCCTGTATAGAATTCTCGGCCCTAACTACTGAGGGATGTTTTGTTACTAGAGGATATGTGATTTTAGATGGCATTAACTGTTTAGATCCTGTAAATGTCCAGATGAGTCATTGGCTGTGTGAGGAAGTGTAATTCCATGGGGTCTTGCTTTTTATGTATGTGTGTCGACAGAGGAGCAGAATGCCAACTTACAACTTTTTAACAAGAAGTCTCAGTAGCCTTCTGCCAGAAATATTAATTCTAGGAGAAAGGTCCTACTGTTTCATAAATTGAGATGCAATTGTCATCTTTCTGCGTGCCAGGGAGACGCTGCTTGTGTTGGGGATGCTGCGCTAAGAATTCCCAATTGGCTCCTGCTGTGCTGAAACATGATTTAGTTTGAGCAGTGCTTGCCATGAAAACAATTCACAGATAACCGTTCAAGGGCAGCCTGTGGTTACTGAGCTGTTTGCTTTGGCTGGTTTTCAGTATCGAGTTGGCCAGATAGATTGGGTTTGGTCATAGACAGGTTTGTAGTAGCTGGGCAGTCCTTCAACAGGAAAAGTCAAGTGCCTAAGTGAGTGTTCAGTTCAGGTCACTTGATGTCTTTGTGTAGTGTGAAGTGTTTTACTTGTTTATAACGTTTAGTGTCTGCGCAAATGGGGTTACAGAAGATGTGAGGACATCTGCTGGATTAAAACAAATAAGAACAACCCTGGCAAGACCAAGACTCTAGACCCTAAGGCTGTCTTCCAAAGGACCAAGGTAAAGGATTGGCTCCATTCCTCCCCTGCTTCCATTCTGTCTCTCTGTGCAAATGGCAATCACAGTGTGGGTGACAGGCTTGTGAGAAAGCCAACAGGAGGACTTCCAAGTTCTGTTCTGCAAAGCACGTTTTATGCAATTAAACCTAGCAGTAGAGTTTTATTAAATTCAATGTCAAAAGAAGTCTTTAAATCTGTAGATTTTAACTGAAATCTAACTGTAGAAGACTGGCTGTTGGTTCTAAATGCACACGAGCAGATATGTGCCCAGAGCTTGAACCAGAGAGGGAGATCTGGGGCAACCAGAGCTCAGACAGCATCTCCTGCCTTCCTGGAGGTGATGGCACAAGTGCTTGAATGGGTCAGCTTGGTTTAAACCAACCTTTTTTTGAACTATCCTTTGAGGAGGATATGTAGTGAAGGAGGTACAGAGAAAAAAAGTGTTCTGACTTGAGACACAAATGTCTGTTGTTCAGAAACTTAGAGAAATGCAAATGGGACTCATAAATATTATTTTGGGTATATGTGAGTGTAACTGGCAGTTTTACTGAGGACAGAGAGCTGATTGGCAATTTATTAATTTAAAGTGTCAGTGAACCTCAGGACTCTTTCCTCATTCATGAATCATTCGTTAGCATTAAACATCCTCAAGTCTGTCTCAAACTCGCCAGAGTCAGGAGTATAAACTTCCCTTTAGGATATCTGGAGTCTTTCTTTGACTTGCATTTACATTAATCTGAAGTTTGTTTGACAGTGTGTTGTATTAGTTATAAATATTTATAAGTATAAATATTGTGTGTTTATTGTGTATAGTATTGCATACATGTGCAGTTTGCTCATGAGGGCAAGGTTAAAACTAACACAGAAGGATTTGAGGGGACTCTCTGTCTTTGTTTAGCAAAGAAAAATAAGTTTCTTGTATGGAGGAATTCTCTGTTTATCGAGCGAGAGTTGGGCTGAGGTCACTGTTTGTGACAAACACTGAAAATGGAGGGAGTTTGCTCGGACTAAACAAACACTGTTGGGCAAGCTGTGTTTGCCAGTGCTTACAGCAGCAAATATTCTTCTGTTCTGTTGTGTTCTGTTCTGGTTGGCTGAGGCATCTCTCTGTGGATGCTCAGTGCTGTGCACCTGTCAGAGGATTCCAGGTATTTGTGAGTGACCTAAAATGTTTGGGATAGTTCTCCTGAGGAATAGACTGAGGAGGCTTGGCGTGGGGTGATTTGCTTAGCAGTGTTCTGCCTTTCACTTAGGTAAATTCCAGGTCCCAATCCTGTTGCATGACTGCAGTACCATCTGCATAGGTTTGACAGGTCTGATGTTGTGCCTTTCACGATTACCCACTACCTCTGCAAGCCCTTTCCAAAATTTGGGGATGATTACATGCTCTTGTCTGCAACTGTTTCCTGAGCCATCTGGTGGCACTTAGTGAGTCAGTGCTTGATCCTGGGGAACGTGGCTCATCCAAGATTGATTTTCCAGAAACTGAGCCCTGAAATGAGTATGTAGGAGCCTCTTTTCATCCCAGAAAAATAGTGGTGATTCCTCATTCATACATCACTCACTCAAATTGGTCTGCAGTGGTGTAGAAGGAAGGAATGCACGTTACAGCTCAAGAACACTTCTAGTGCTGAAGAGCTGCCTGAGAGTGCCCTGACAGTGTGATAGTGGTGGGGTTTTATGCAGTAATATCTTCTAGAACGGAAGCTGAGGGAAATTCTGAGGGCTACTTTATTAACAGGGATACAATATGAAAAAGTGTATCTTATTTTCACTTTCTGTTTTATGTCTGAAAACTTGGAAAATTCTTGTATGAATAAAGTTAGGACCAGAATGCTATGGCAGGTATTAATCATAATTAATAACTATTCCTTTGCTCTTGCCATCGTATTTTTCTCTTTTGCCTTATGGAGATTTCTCAGCCTTTCCAGCCTGAAGTTCTGTAATTGAAGAAGTCCAAATATGTGACTTCAGCCTTGATTGAGTTTTACCACCTCATAGTGTAGTTTATCAAGCTTCAACTTAAAGTACTGCTCTGCCTTGTTCTCACATTGTTCCTTTAGTAGCTCCAGCTTTTCTGCTCAAGTTCACGCTTCAGCCTTTTCTCTCCTGTAAGAGTGGGATGAACCGTGCTTAGAACTGCCCTTGCTGTGCCTTGTGCTCAGCTGCCACAGCAGCAGGTGTGACAGGTGACAGCTCTGTGTGTGTGCAGGAGCACTGCCTCATGGGCATCAAGGGCACCGTGCGCCGCAGCACCGACGGGGACTTCATCCATGCCAACGTTGACATCGACCTCATCATCACAGAGGAGCCTGAAATCGGCAACATCGAGAAACCCGTGGAGATTTTCCACATCATCGAGCATTTCTGCCTCGGGCGACGGCGGCTTCACCTCTTCGGGAGGGACAGCACCATTCGACCAGGTAACTGCTCTGCTGCTTGAGCAAACTATAAATTCATTTCAGGGTTCTAAAGAGGTTTCCAGATCTGTGTCACAGGTCAGACGGCACATCTCAGGGAGATACATTTTTGGTGTATGTGAAGATCTGTCACAGAACTGTTGTCTAGAAGGTTTATGTCAGCTACCCTTTCTGTAGTTTTTCTAGAGGAAAGATTTTTGTTAACCAATATTTTTACCCATCCATGTGTTTAATTAGTCAGTGAGCATAAAAAAATTCAGTTGAGATTCCTTTTCCTCCATATGGTTACACTGGTCAGAAAAGTGATTTCTTTCTTCAGCTGATTTTTAACCCCTCTGAGCTTACGGCTGTTGCCACTGTCTGAAGATGCAGTGTCTCCCTGTGGGTACTGCAACTGGTATGATAAAAAATGCAAGAAATACGTGGATCAGGACACATTTTCAGACGTTGCTTCAGTGCTGCTGTCTGTGGATTCTTGTAGTCAGAGAATCAGGTTACTCTGGTTGAACTTTCGTTTGTTTTAAAAACATTGCTGAGGTGTAGGGACAAGTAGGAAGAAAGGGTAGGGGCTTGTGAAAGCACTAAGGGTGTTGCCACAGCCATGTGTAAGAAATTTTTTTTTGAACAAGGAAAATAAGCTGTTAGAAATAGCCAGCGTGACCTTTCATTCCGTTCAGTGTCGCTGGTGTGTGGGTGAGTGCCTCTCCCTGTCACTTGAGTGCTCATTTACTGGGAGAAGGACAGCAGTGGTTTCAAAGCCCCAAGTTTGTTGTTGCTCGTGCTGACTGTGCCTTTGTTCCCGAGGTTGGCTGACGGTGGGACCCACCCTCACAAACAGCAACTTCAACGCAGAGACGTATTCCTCGTATTTCACGGCTCCCAACTCCCACCTGACCGGCTGCACGGAGGAGATCGAGAGGCTGCGGCCCAAGTCCCCGCCCCCCCAAGTCCAAGTCGGACCGAGGCGGGGGTGCTCCCAGAGGAGGAGGAAGAGGAGGGACTTCGGCAGGACGGGGAGAAAGGGGCAGGGAGAGGAACAGAACCAATTTCCGTGGAGAGCGGGGCGGCTTCAGAGGGGGCCGTGGAGGGACCCATCGAGGGGGCTTCCCCACCCGCTGAGAGGTGACGGCTGCTTCCCCCGCCTTCGCCTTGTCTGGGAATCTTCTGTAGGCTTGTTTTTCCTACAGTGAATTCCTCTGGGGACTCAAGCGAGATGGTTTTACAATTGTTTTTGGTGTAGACAGTCAGCCCTGCAGTCTGGCACAGCCCCTCACCTGGCCGTGTCCTGCACGGGCAGCACTGGACTCAGAGCAGAGAGCACCAGCCCCTCACACCATGGGTAGGACAGAAGTGACCCCGTTGTCTCCCCTTGGCAACCTTGCAAGGTGGAGACTTCCTTTTCAACCTCATTTTCTCTGAAACATGAATTCCTGTTCCGTGTTTGGAGCTTTGGGTTTGGACTGACTTGCATTAATATGGTGGAGTGGGCATGAAATGCAGTTCTGAATTGCATGGCCACTGCAGACTTGCTGTCTTAAGGAAGAAAAAGTGTTCTGTCTGTATTGACACCTGTTTTAACTTCTCTGAAACCAAGGAGCAAATGAAATAAATAGAATTCTATTTTTTCTTATTTGGTTTAAACTTCTCAAATTATTCCTGGGAATAGGAAAAGGTTAGTTTTTTATTTGTGTATATGCACCTACCTTTTGTGTCAGTAAGGGGAGAGTGGTAATTCTGTGCCATTGTGCGTTGTGCTTGCTGGAAAGCACCAAGTGGTGCACTTCTGTGCAGCCCAGAGCTGTGCACAGGTCTGGGCTGCTCCTTGAGTGGGGATTTCCCCCCAGTGTGTGTCTGTAACACCTTGTTCCATGGGAGGGAAGAGCAGCGTGACTGCAGAGACCTCTCTGGAGGGAGGTTTGCACACGGCAGGTGGTGTGGGTGTGTGCTTCCCAAAACTGATCTCCTGGTGACAGGGAACACTGATGGAACCGAGTGCTGCCTTTGCCTGCGGGTGTTGCACACATTTGGGAATGGCTGTTGCTGATCCAGTGCAGGGAGGAAAGGCAGTGACTCCCTTCCCTATGTACAGTGTCTGTTTTTAGCAAAACCACAACTCCGAGCTTCTTGTCCAGTTCTTGGTAGGCTGAACAAGCCCGGTCTGTGATGTCTCAAGGTCTTAGGTGTGGATTTTGGAAAACTGGCTTTTAAGACTCGTTATTTCTCTTGAAGCCCAGCTTTTAAATAACTGTCCTGTAAAGTAGCGGATTATTAAACAAGTTTATCAAAGCTGATGTTGAAATATCTTTTTAATATTTTGTGGTTTTGTTCTCCTTGACGTTTTGGAATTGTTAAGTGATTTCGTCTGTGCTGTTGTAGGCAGACACTGTTCTTTGATTTTGGAGATTTTGTTGTGCTGGAGAACTTCCTGGCTTTGGTAGAGTGTTTAGCAGGGGATTGTCGTAGTGCCAGTGGAAACTGCCTGGTGTTTACAGCTTGTTTTTCCTCTGTCATATTTGCACATCTGGAGAGCGACTGGATTTGGGGAAGGGATGTTTTAAAGGTGATGTTCACCTGGTCACTGGTGAAATCCCTAAGAACCACAAGATATATGGAACAGCAAGTGAGAGAAGGTGAATGCCCTAGCAGGGACACTTACTGGGGTGATTTTTGCCCTAATTGTGTTGTTATTCAAAAAGTAAAGACACTTAACCTTAGAACCACTGCTTTTGTGTTGGAGACAAATATTCTCTTGTTCTTCAATGAGTAGGAAATGTTAATTTCCATTTCCGCCTTTTAATTACATGTCCAATGCAGGTAGTTCAGTGCACGGGCTGCTCTTAACTCACACTTAGGCTACAAGGAAGAGGAGGGTCAAAAACAACTGGTTCTGATATGCTTTTGTATCAGTTTGCAGAAGCTGCCCTGCTGCTCATGACTTCACTGACTGCAAAAATAGTGGTGGGTGATGGAGGTTCCTTCTTCCCCTCAAAGCAGAAATAGCTCAATTACTCTAAGGAAAAAAAAGGATAGTGCTGCAGCGAGTGTTAGATTAGAGCTGTCTGGATAGGCCAGCTCAGCCAGCAACGTGTGATATCCATGTTGTTAATGAGCAACTGATGGAATGTTTTAATTGAAGTTAATGGACACGGAACTCCACCTCTGCACTTGTCCTCCGTGAAGAACAGCACTGCCCCTGCTCGTCTGAAGGTGGCATTTCAGCAGTGACAGACTGACAAAGGCTGCACAGGTAAGGCACAGAGCAGGGGTGGCACTCCAAATCTTGGTCCGTGTCCTTGAGGGGATGGAGATGGGACTTGGGAAGTACCGGAGTGAGACACAGTCCCACACAGCACACTATACAGGAAGAACATGGGGCCATTTTCTTAGTCACTGGGATTTGGACCATATAGAAAGTGGTGACTAGAGATGAAAAGCTTTTAATTGCATTAGTGGTTGTCAGTTAATTTCTCACTGGGAACACTTCCAGAGGAAGGGGAGGATGAGGCTCAGAATCACTGAGCTGATGAGTATTTCATTTACCACAAGTAAATGAAGACCTACTTTGAGCATGCTCTCCTGCAAGACAAAAAGCCTGATGAGTTTCTTCCTTTCCACTTTTATTATATGCATAATGCCCCCAGTCTGATTCGGGGTGCTTGTCATGTCTTTCCATCCTGGAAGAGGCTTAGAGTCCTGGGACTACCTTGCACCCTGTGAATTCAGTGAAGGATTCAACAGCTGCACTGACAAAGTACTCAGGATGTCTCAGCATTTGGCTTTAGAGGGAATTCAGGACCCAGTCACCTGTAGGTCATTGTGTGTAAATCAGCCATCAGCTGGAGCAGTGTGTGCACTCTCTGGCAGTGTTGGTTACAAGAAGCTGCCTGGAATGCTGGTGTGCTGTGCAGGGTGGCTCTCATGCAGTTTTGAAAACAAAAAGCTCCTGTCAGAAAGAGCCACCCTGGCTGTGCCCTACAGGCAGGTGACACCTTCTGCAGCCAGGGCAGCCTGGCAGCTGGAGCACCAGCACACCTGTGGTTCTTAGGGACATCTACCAGACATTATAGAATAAATTATTTATATTAACATTATAGAATAAGCTAATGATATTAACATTATAAAAAGTCCTACAGTCCAGAGTTGGGGAAGTGAGGTTTAGCAATAGAGAGCTGCTCTTGAAAAGAGAAATCACAAGGAATGCCACAGCAATAGCAGCTGCCATATAAGTAATGTCATTTGAGTGTAAGAATGAAAGCACAGGTCAGTGTCCAGCAGCAACACCTTTTTATACTCCCTTGCAGTCCATGCTGTATAAAGTAAATGAAAAAAGATCAGTGCCCTTTTAGACAAACAGTGTAACAGCAGTCCCCTCTTAGCTCAGAGCAGAAAATACCTTTTCCTTATCTGTATTGAGCAGTTTCTTGTCATCTCTGTTTTTCAGCTTCCCTGGTGCTTCCGCAGTGGGCAGAGAAGAGTGGAAGATGAACAATTTCCCAGCACATTCTGCAGCCTGTTCCAAAGACACAGCATTTTTACTGCACGTTTCTTACTGCGGGGCTCCCCAGCTCAGAGAGCAGTGGGCACTCACGACAAGCTCCTCACAGGTCAATAATTCATGCCCAGGCTCAGAACCTGATGGAATGAGCCCCCAGACAAACAGGACCTTTGTGCCAGTGAGCACCAGTGCAGCACCGCAGCTTTGCTGGCTCAGGCACTCTGACAGCACCTTCTCCAGAGGCAGGAGCAGCAGTGCCTCTCCTGGAGACTTCCCAACTGGACACAGGCATTATGCAACTGGCATCAAAATACAAATGCTCAAAGTGGATCAAATTAAAAGGAAACGCAGTTTAACAAAGAAATTCAGTTCAGGCACATTGGTGTTCCCTGCCTTTTTATAAATGGGTGACAATTCCATCCCTGTAGCAGGCTCCACATTCAAATCCACACTGCCAAGATGCAGACACCAATCAGAAATCACCATGCTCACAGGACATCCCACCTTTCAGAACGAGCTGTGCCGTTTTGGGAAACCAGAATTCTCTGTGCTGTGGCAGAAACACAACTGAAGGCAGCATCTGAATTTTTAAAAGGCTGAAATTTCAGCCCTGATGTTTCAAGAACA
>JAHLSL010000020.1:26392146-26439501 GCA_025920805.1 Petroica traversi
ACCAGTTCAGAATTGCCTTTAATCAAAATGCCATAAAGTGGCTTAAAATCACAATTTATCCTGGATTAATCATCATTAACTACCTGAGAACAGTACATTGCCCTGTTTTTAAAAGATGTAATACTCTCTGAATTTGGTTTACTGCACTTTTCTGAATTGAAAAACTCCCTTCCTTGTCACCCTGCCAGTGCCTCCCAATATTTAAGTACCTGAAAAACAGGTTACCTAAACTTAAGTAACTTCACCCTACTGACATACTTACTCCCTTTCACAATAGATACACTTTCTAAAGTACTCTAACACTGGTATCAGTTCATGGGAATGTTCCTGTCATTCCCTTCAGGCAGCAGGGGTCTGTTACTGAGTGCAGTGAAGCCCCAGCTGTTTGTGCTTTCCCAGGAATCAAATCATCTCTCTGGATTTGCTTTCTGGACCAAGCAGGTTTTGGTGGGCTGGCATTTATTTTGCTTAAACAGTGAGCAAACACAGCTCAGAAATGAAACTATCACAAATGATTCACAAATAAATGTAGGAGTGTCACTGCAAAAGGGGTTCAACAATTAATTAAAACAACATTGCCATTCCTAGCTCCCTACAAGTGGTATCCACAAACACATCACAAATTGGCATTACAAAATCCCAACCAAATGATGATTCTCTGCCCAGAAATCTTACAACCAGATATTATTAAAAACAGACAAGTGCGAGTTAAGTGTAACACAGACATTGCTCATGACTTGGTTTAAAACACACAAAAAAACCCCAAACCAAACCAACAAAAACAACACCAAAAAAGCCCAAACCAACAAACAAAAAACCCACAAAAAACCTAACTGAATTGTGTTGAAATTTGGGCTGCTCGTACCAATCTAAACCCAGAGAAGTGTCAGGAAAGTCAGAATCCATCAGAATTTCAGCTTTAGTATGGAACAGAAGCAGCAAGGTCCCTGCCTTTCATCTCACTACAATTTTAGAGTTGCTGAATATTTTACTTGGGATGCACCTAAACAACCTGAAGCATCAAATAACACCATTACCTGGGCAATAAAATGGAATTTTTGTAGATTGTTTAGGATCTCTAGGGGGTACACAGCAGCGGGAGGGAGGGTGAAGCCTTGTGAATGGAAATATAAAGTGAAATTGGAATTGAGGCATTTTGGGAGCTCAAAGAACCCTCACTAAGTAACAGATAAAAGCTCCAAAATAGCTTTATTTTAGGCTTGGCTGCACAGAGAAGTGTGTGCTAATAAACCAAATCATCGAAAATAAATTGTTTCCACGTTCATTTCTTCTGAATTAATATCTGTAACCACGGTTTCATCACATTCATTTAAGCTCATGTTCTAATGTTGCACAGGACAAGTTTTGAGGAACTGCATTCCCTTTGTAGAACTGGGCTGCTTGTTTCCTACAGTAAAAGTTTTTCTCTCCCAGAACAGGAGCTGTCCACAGTGATGGGTTTTAATTAGGGACAATTTCATGTACAGTGCTCAGTATTTAAGCTGCAGGGATTGAATTCTGAGAGGACACTGAGGAATCCAGGCACATGATGTCATTAGCTGAAATACTGAAGGACATCACTTATAATGAATTAAAATTTATTGACCTTGACTTTTGTTATAATAATATTTTTGTTAGAATTTAATAGAATATTAAACAAGGGATATATTGCATTTATATATATTATATGTATATTATATATAATTATATGTTTATTTTATATATATATATATAATCTTTATCTGCTGCTTTACCTCACTAAATACAGTATTTGGGAAGGGATTTCTTTCAATAATTTATTCCCTCAAGAGAAGTTTACAGCAACTAAACTAATTAGGCATGTGTCTAAGTAAACATGAAAATGCTGATGTGCTTCCAAGTTCCTGCAGCTCCTTAATTATGTTTTGTTTTATATTTATCTCTCAGCCTGTAGGGAAGCCTCCCATGTGACAGGAGCACTTCACTTCCTTCCCATGTTCAATGCCACCCCACCTTCCACAGCTTCTGTCTCACTTAGGATGGGAGAGGAGAAGAGGGGAGAGGTTGCCCCAGTCTGTGCCCCAACAAAGACAAGAAGGATGTGGACTGAGAACTGTCAAGTAATGGCTGTGTGACTGCTCCCAACCCAGCTCTGGCTGAATTAATCCAACAGCTAAAACACTTTTAATGGTGGGGGGTCTCTAACACAGCTCAGTTCAGCAGAACTGGCCTGAGGAGAGACTCCCAGTGCAGTCACACTGACAGATCCCAGGGGCTGATTCCAGGGAAGGGGTGGGACCAGCTGAGGATGAGCTGTGGAGCAGCAGGAAACCTTTAACACAAGATACAGATCCCAAAACGGCACAATCCCATCCTGGCAGCAGCGGGACTGTGCTGTCCCAGCCTCACATCCCAGAGAGGGGCACAATGAACATCGGGCTGGGGTTGGCAAAACCCGGCTTGGGGAGCACCAGGCCTTGGTCAGCCCTGGTGCCTCACGTCCCCCTCTGGGCCTCGGAGCTGCAGGACACGGTGACAGCTCTGCCCGGGACAGGTGACAAACCCGCTCCGAGGGCACTGGCAGAGGCTCACGGAGCTCCCTCCTGCTGCCCCGGGACACACCCGGCTCAGCGGGGTGGGGAACTGGGGAACAGTTTGGAATCGGCTTTGTCCCAGAGCAGCTCCAGGGAGCTTCCCCTGGCTGAAGGCCTGGAGTCGCTCAGAATGGAGCAGCACGGCTGGGATGGTCGGAAGGAGCAGCCCTGACACCATCAGTGGGACAGGGCAGAGCTGATAAATGCATTTCTGTAGGAACCAGGGATATTCCTCCCTGCCTCTGCCGTGCCAGCTCAGTGCGTCTGCCCAGGGCCCTGCCCTCGCTCGGGTTCACAAACTCCTTCCCAGCTCCTGGGGAGCTTCACAAACTCCTTCCCGGCTCCTGGGGAGTTTCACAAACTCCTTCCCGGCTCCTGGGGAGTTTCCCAAACTCCTTCCCGGCTCCTGGGGAGTTTCACAAACTCCTTCCCGGCTCCTGGGGAGTTTCACAAACTCCTTCCCAGCTCCTGGGGAGTTTCCCAAACTCCTTTCCAGCCCGAGGGCTCCTCCCAGAGCCCCTGAGGAGCTCCCCCCCTCTCTCAGGAGCTCCCTGCCAGCCCCGGGTCAGAGCAATGCCAGAGCCCAGACACTCCTGGTTCCTGTACAGACACTTCCAAACCTGGCTGTGTCCTACGACCCTGCTAACAAGGTCCACAACTACATCCCCGATTTTTCCTTTTCTTCCATTTTAAGAAAATGCAACAAAAGTTCTCTGTATCGACAAGTGAAACTGGAATTCTGTAACTCAGAAATCTCAGCTCTCCTACTTCACACTTTGTAGTTTTACAGACAAACAGAAAAGCACCACTTAGCTGAATACCTCTAAATATCTCTTTTATAAAGATGTAACACAAAGTCAATAAATGCAGCAGCAAAAGAATATAAAAATGAGTTTTTGCTGGTTATATTCCTTTCAACTGTATTAAAAAGCCCACAAAGGTGTTCCTGAGGACACAAAAACAGTGGATTGCTTACCTGAAAGATGTGCAGTTACGCATCAGGTGCCTTCCTCCTTTGCAAAGTCCTCCTTGATACTTGGATTCTTTGACAGCTTTGACAGTTAATGCTAAATAAAACTCCTTACCTGTGTTCACCTCTTCTTGCCAGCTATTAGCTGGCCCCACTGTATGTAGCATTAATTCCCAAAGGGTAAGATTTCACCCTGTGAGTATTTCTTTAGGGAAAAATGACCTCCCATTTTTTCCAACTTCTTAACTCAGTTCTCAGAACTACACCTATCATTTTGATAAGTTAATATTTTTCCAGCCTGTGATTCTCAGTCTTGCCACGAGAGATGGTGGCTCACAACCACTGGCTCTCAGCAGGGACCACGGTGCAAAATAGTGACACTCTAAGGGCTGAGCAAGAATTTACATAATAAAGCTTAATTTAAAATCTTCCCTTCTCAAAATATATTATCTGGAAACAATTGGTTTAAAGATTATCATCAATTCTAGAAAAATAGAAAGATCTCTTGATACTTTCAAAAGGAAAATGTTATTACTTGGTCTGGCTCTTTTAAATTGTAGCTTACACTGACTGTTTGTTAGAGGTTCAGGGCTGGGAGACAATTTGTCAATTAAAGCCTGAGACATTTTCTAGCTACCGCAAATCCCTATTTCATTAATTAAAGAAGAAAGAAAGAAAAAAAATTAAAGAAAAAAACTTAGAGGAATAGTTGCTGAGAGGATCTGATGGCTCCAAGTTACCATCAGCTTCAGCCTCCCTCAAACCCTCCCATACCAAATGGGAGACATTTATAATAATGGAACACTGACATAAAAGCTTTTTCCCTACTAGAAAATTGTCATCTTGGAAATCACACAAAAATATCAGAATTATCACAGGTCAGAGAAATTCCAACAAACTTTTGAAGTCTGTGCATTTTTACAGTTGCATCTTTTCTCAGTTGCTGCCCCATTTATAATTAATATCTATAAAAATAAAATATCTTTTAAAAATGTAGCACATACCCGGTCATGGTGTTCCAGTCCCAGCAGAAGACAGAAGCAGTGGATGAGGAACGCTGCTGTGGGACACATCCAGCAGGAGTCTGTGTGGGATATTATTGGTCCTTTGCAACTTCATCCCTTGTGTCTATCCAAAGCATTTTTATCACTTTTCCAGTCATGATTCAGTGAAAAATACAGATAAAACAAAATAACAAAACCTACAAAGTCAGTGGGATTTCAGGAACAGTCCTTGGCCGGGGCTCCTGCCTTCCCCCTCACACACACATTGTGTGTGTTTAACGCTTGCTGATGATTCAGGCAGAAATCATTGAGTCAATTCACATTTAGTGACTTCTTCAAGGGTAGTTTTACCGCTTTTTGAGTTATAAACTCAACTATACATTTATTTTCTCCACATATCATTAGGAAATTTCCTCTCTGGAGCCGGGACCGTACCATTGACCGCCGCTGCCGAGGCTGCGGTAATGGCGGCCATGCTGAGGCAGGGCCAGACGGGCTCACAGGCCGCTTAAACAGCAGCCAGGGCTTTCACAGAATCCTGCCATTCCCCAGATCCACAGGATTTACATATTCCCGGGAGCAGAGCCGCCAAGGACCGCAGCTCCCACAGCTCCATCCCATTCTCATACGGACACCGGGAGGCGCTTCTGCCCTGGAGCCTGAGGCGGCTCTGACCCGGCCCGAGGGTTTCAATTCTTCCCGGCCTGAGGCGGCTCCGACCCGGCCGTGAGGGTTTCAATTCTTCCCGGCCTGAGGCGGCTCCGACCCGGCCGTGAGGGTTTCAATTCTTCCCGGGCTGAGGCGGCTCCGACCCGGCCGTGAGGGTTTCAATTCTTCCCGGCCTAAGGCGGATCTGACCCAGCTCGAGGGTTTCAGCTCTTCCCGGCCTAAGACCGCTCTGACCCGGCCCGCGGGTTCAGCACTTTCCAGCCACACCAGCTCCCCCCACCCCAGAATCCAAGCTTTCAGCAACCAGCACTGAAATACGATGGTTAGGAAAACTCCTCCATTGAGACTACCAAGTTTTAGGTGGAAAATACGGGATTATGAGAAGTGCCACAGAGCCACCTCTACATCTACTGCCCTCAGTGATGCTCGTCAGGCCTCAGAGCGGCCCAGACCCTCAAAGAGCAGAACCAGCTCTTTTTAAGCCCCTGAAATGAGTTTAAATTAGATTAGAACTGTCTGGATGGGTAGCCTTTGCCAGCCAAGTGGAATGTTCTTGTTGTGAACAAGCAACTGACCACACACCCCATTTTACAGTAAAAACATCAGGTAATTTTCTTAGTCACTAGGATTTGCACCATATAGAGATGAAAAGCTTTTAATTGCATTAGTGGTTGTCAGTTAATTTCTCACTTGGAACACTTCCAGAGGAAGGGGAGGATAAGGCTCAGAATCACTGAGCTGATGAGTATTTCATTTACCACAAGTAAATGAAGACCTACTTTGAGCATGCTCTCCTGCAAGACAAAAAGCCTGATGAGTTTCTTCCTTTCCACTTTTATTATATGCATAATGCCCCCAGTCTGATTTGGGGTGCCTGTCATGTCTTTCCATCCTGGAAGAAGCTTAGAGTCCTGGGACTACCTTGCACCCTGTGAATTCAGTGAAGGATTCAACAGCTGCACTGACAAAGTACTCAGGATGTCTCAGCATTTGGCTTTAGAGGGAATTCAGGACCCAGTCACCTGTAGGTCATTGTGTGTAAATCAGCCATCAGCTGGAGCAGTGTGTGCACTCTCTGGCAGTGTTGGTTACAAGAAGCTGCCTGGAATGCTGGTGTGCTGTGCAGGGTGGCAGTCAATGCTCTCCGGGGGGTTGAGGTACTTCCCCAGCATAGCTTGTTGTGTGAGTTCATATGTGCTGAATGCTTTGTTCAAGGGAGTGAAATTCAGGCTCCAAACCAATGGGCAGTTTTGAGATTATCATAAAGGTAACTGGCATTATGTAATGAAATTAATTTTAGAATATTCAGCTGGTTTTCTATGCCCTGCTATAGATTTTAATATCCAGAGTGCAGTCTAGAAAAGCATACATTAATATTTCAAGCCAATTACATTGAAAACATCTCTAAGTCTTGTGGCTTTATAAAGACACACTGAGTAATTTGAAAGTGATAGACAAATGAACCCAGTAGTAGAAAAGGTGTTTTCTCTTTGCAAAATTACTTAAGTTGGTGGCAACTTTATTCTTTTACAGAAATGGCAATTGTGTAATCAGCTGAATGTCAACTTAATGTGGAACAGAGCTGCACTAATCATTTCCATAACAGGGTCATTCTCATGGGCTGAAAAGAAAGCAGGGGGCAAATTCTGTGAAACAGAAAGCAATTTAGAGTATAATTACTGCACCAATGAAAAAGGAGGGGAAAAAAGGCCTAATTACTGTAAATCTGAGTTAAATACTACAGCCCTGCAGTGTGTGGTGAAGCCAAGCACTGCACTTGTACTGTTTCTGTGTGATAGCTGTCGCTGCCATGACTGCTGTCATCATGTGCTGTTTTCTCCACTACGGGTAACAAACTGCCTATGGCAGGCCAGAGCTCTGCTGCAGTAGCTCTGCCAGGATGAACAGCTTTGGCTTACCTGAGCTTGGCTCTCAACAGCCCCTCTTTGGGACACTTTGCTCCACTTGGACCACATCTTCTCACCACTGGGTGATGACAACAGCAGAAACACCCTGAAAATGCTGAGGCCATGTAAGCTGCCTGTCTGGAGAGTCACAGTAGGAGAGGGTGACCTACAGTGCACTCACTGCTGATGCCATGGCCAATAAAACCTCAGGGAACTTGGGATGTATGAAAGAACAAACACACACACAGATTATATTTAATAATTGCTTATTTCTTTACACAAATGTTGCTGGTGTCATTTTACAAATGAAATGGCAACAAATACTTTTTACAGGGTAATGTCTACATCTAAAAAGTGCTTGTCTTGGCAGCTGAATTCAGGCCGAGGACCCTTTTGTAATACAGCCACTTATTTCAAGAGCTCTTGCTCAATGACAAGAATAGGACAGTATAGATAAGCTGTCGAACCAAAAAATTATGCATTTTGACTGCCTATTGTGGATATTAAATAATTAATATAAGTAGCAACACTAACATGTTTAAAGGCACTTTTTCTTTACGGAGGCTTATCCTTACCTTTGAGTGTTTTTGGCTTTCTTTGAAACACTAATTTTTTCAATAATAGCTTTTCAAGTTTGGCAAAATTCAAACCTCACGTGTAGAGGCTTTGGTCCTAAGGAGACAGAGAGACTGATGAAGTATCTGAGGTAAACAGGTGTTCCAAAGGTTCTGGCTTTCTAAATTCTACCTTCAGTATTGGTATTAGCAAAGGCTTGTTTTTCAAAGCAGTGACCACTGGTTAAATCAGTCATGGGAGAGGAGGTCACTGTAATAGAACTGGTATTAAACAATACCAGGCTTTATAGCACCACAAATAACCTTTGGTTAATGTGTCAACTGTCTCACAGTTGATTTGCCACTGAAATTTTGAGGGAAAGGTTTTTCTGAGTTGTGTTGGGAATATTCCAGTTAGCAAATGTAGTAAAAAAGCCTAACTTGTGCAATTTTGAAAATGTAATTAAATAGTATGCTAAGCTAATTGCTGCCCCCAAGAGGACAGAATTGTACCATAATAGTGTGACATCATCTGCTAAAGGTGGCAAAAGGATTGTTTGATTACCGTTCTTCCTGTGATCCCCACTGTTGTTACATTTACTCAAGTCCAGTTATAAAACTGAGGCATTTGTGTCTCCTGGATAACTCCGGATGTGGCAGCATCCCTAAAGCTCTGCTGTAGAAAGTAACACTTGTCCCTTCCAGGAAAAAAGGGATTTACTTTACAGAGATTTGCTTCACAGGAAGGACTTTGAAATCCTTCAAACTGAGCTCCATGTTTTACTCCCAATCTGATTCAACTCCATGTCCTCACTTAGAAAAAGAAGTGCTTTGTCTTTTTTCCTCCTCTGTACAGATTCTGATCATCTTTCCCAGCTCTGGTACAACTTATGACTAGCAAAAGGAATAATTGAGAGTTTTCTATATTGTCTTTTAAGAAATGTATACCATATATGCTCTTAAGCATTGGCAGTCTGAAATCTGGCATTCATGTAGACAAAGAGTCAGGACTCCCAGAAGATTAATACCTGAGTGCAGAACTTGCTATTCTACAGCTTAAGAAGTAAGCAAAATACTCAGGGAGAGGTGGGATCAAATGAAACTGTACAAAAAGAGCACAGAAAAGGGTCAGTAAAGCACAGCAGAAGGCCTGGGTCTGGTGGGGCTGTGGGCCAGCCTTCAGGCACCAAAAACTGTCCCTCCTGCAAAGGCAAAAAGGAACTGAACATTTTACTTGAGTTGCCTTAACTGAGCAGCTGGCTGATCTCTTTGTGAATGCACACGAGGAAATCCACGTACGAGGCTCCTCCATAAATACTCTTGTCTTCTACCAGGAACTGGCGGAAAAGCATCTCCGGCTGCTCCCGCTGCTTCACGATCATCAGCTGGAAAGAGAAGAGATACAGACAGAGAGCTTTAGGATACAGTCAGACTACATGGCAGCAGTTTTCCTGTGTCACTTAGTGGGTGCTTCTGACATGGGGAAAACCCCCAGAACTAATACATCTCCACAGTGCAGAAGCTGGAGAGTAATGTGAATTGAGGAGTGCAGAATTAAATGGTTACCTTTTAAACTTGACTACCTTTGAAAATTAGTTTTGATTGGGGATTAACCACATTTGAGATGCCTGTGCCTACAAATCACGCTGGAACTCACCCACATGCAGGAAGACTCCTGATACCTAAAAAACCTTTTACAGCCACTGGTAAGTTTTGGCAAAGCCTGGAGTGTTCCTTTAGACAAGTATGAGGAACGAGTTGAGGCAGAAAGCAGTTACCTTCATAGTGTGGGGCTTTTGGCTCTGGATTTGCTCCACAATATGCTTCAGTTTCTTAGAAAATGGATTGTCCAGGTTAGGCAGGGATGTCTGTCAGAAGGGAAGCAGGTTGTTACAGTCCAGTCACATCTCTAACCAAGACTAGGTGCTGATAGTTATAAGATACTGTGGATTTCATACTAAACCAGGAACCCCATCTCTTTCACTAAAAGGTCGCATCTTGAGGACTCATTTTGTAGTTTAAAATAATCACTATATGAAAATGCATCATCAGGAGAAACTTAAAAAATTGTTTTGGTCTAATTTTAGCAATACACAGTTGAAAGGACTTGAATATCTGCAGCTAAGGGTAGGAAGATTAAAAAAAGTTGTGAAAGCTTCTGTCCTCTTAGTGTTCAGAGTATCAAAGTGTTAAATTTTATGTAACTCAAAGCACTTCAGGTGTCTAAACACCTTCTGCTGGTCACCTGTCCCTGCTTTTAAGGCTGAAGGATGAAAAAAGACCTCATTTATTTTTCTGATTAGCATCTGGTCTTGCTAAACCCTCAATTCTTAGTGTGCATCTACTCACGGCCTCAGTGCTGATGTGAGCGAAGGAGGGCACGTTGAAAAGGCCCTGGATGAGCTCTGGGGACACGCTGGCTCCCAGCCACAGGAACATGCTCAGCCCGTTGGCCAGCAGGAAGGCCCCTCCCTCGGACAGACGCTCCTCGGAGCAGCGCACGGCAGCTGGGACAGCGTCACTCTGCAGATCCAGGCTGTGCTGTGGGGCAAAAGACACATGTGCTGTGGAATTGACTTGGAAAGTAACTACTGAAAGGCTTGGTACATCTTAGGGGTTAGAAATTAAAGTGGAAAATGCACCCAACTCACAATTGGCAGCAGCAGGGGGTAGAAGAAGAGCTGTGTGTCGGCCACGCCCATGGCCATGACCAGCTGGCGGTGAAAAGCTCTCTCGTCCGTGGGGATTTCGGGCCTGCTGGCCAGCACACAGCTCTTCAACAGGCAGTTCATGTACACGGGCAGCACCTTCATGGTGTCTGGCAGGATCAGCTGAGGAAACAACATGTTTCATAAGAACTCAACAGAAATTATTTGCTCTAATAGCTGTAGTCGCTGTCTTGGCTGCTGTCGTCTCCCTGTAACCCTGCTCATTTCTGGGAACTCTCTAAAAAATTAAGGAGAGAAACAGTGGTCCACAGTAAGTGGCTCTGGTTTTGTTTGATATATTTGGGCCTCACCAACAACGAATAATTCACTGCCCAGGCTGTGGTTACTGGCAGCACCTCTGGAATGGCAAAGCCTGAGTCTTTCTTTGAGGTGAATATAAGATGTGACTGAATAAATTAATCGGAAACAAATCAGTCACTCTGCTTTGTCAAAAATTAGAATAGTACAACCATCTATAACAACATAACAATTAAAAATGAGAGCTTTGTGAGTCAGTGTGTAATTCCAGCAGGAAGAAAAACGCTGGCTGAGCTCCTTTGTGTGAATATAGGCATCAGTTTCATCAATGGCGCCTTTTGTTCCAGAACAACACTTTCTGTATACTCTAAGTGCCACCACTGAATTCCCACCTGTCATTAACTGCATTTGAAACAAAAGGACAAGTCTGTCCTGAAATTTTCCTTTCTGGCTCTGCTGATGTTGCAGGGTGATCGTCACTTGTGGCAAAGCCTGGGTGGGTAGGACTGGGTGGGGGTTTTACCTGGCTGACAGCTGCTGGGCTGGCACAGTTCTTCTTGTAGCAGGCCAGCATGTGAGCAGTCTGGTTCATCAGGATGTCCCTGACTGTCTTCAAGGGCTGGCTCAGAATGGCTTTGAAAGCTACAAACACAGAATAAAAGTGTGTGCTAAAAAAAGATACTCTCCAAGTATCCTTGTCTGTTGCTAGTTTCTCATTTTACAGACCTGAGGGCTGGGGATGCTTTTCAGCCTCTCTACAGACAGCTAAAATCCCCTCAAACCCCCAACACTATGGCAGGATGTCCATTGCCACTTACTGTGCTTGCCCAGTTCTGTGCATTATCTACCCACAAGTATTACTTTTATGGCAGTTTGTCTAAAATAGGTAATTATTCGTCTTTTCAAATTCATAACACTTCAGGAATTGCTCAGGCATGGAGCAGCAAATGACAAGAAATTATTTCCCACTAGGTAATCACTTCAGCCCCCTTTCCTTCCCCTTTATCCAAGTCAAAGTAGAAAAGGAAACAAAACTGGTTTATTGCAACTGTACCTGACTTAGCAAAGAAGTTGATCAGTGCATCTGTCTCACAAGTCCTGTAGACATCAGCTAACTGGGAGCTGCAGTTCAAACCTAAGTTGTGTATGCGGATCCGCCTCTGCCCGCTCATCGACGTGTACAGGACAGCACACTGCAACACAGGCACAGAGTGTCACCCCTGCAGCCACCCTGGCTGTGCACTACAGGCAGGTGACACCTTCTGCAGCCAGGGCAGCCTGGCAGCTGGAGCACCAGCACACCTGTGGTTCTTAGGGACATCTATCAGACATTATAGAATAAGTTAATGATATTAACATTATAAAAAGTCCTACAGTCTGTAGAGGGGGAACTGAGGTTTAGGAATAGAGAGCTGCCCTTGAAAAGAGAGGTCACAAGGAATGCCACTTTATATATACCAATATATATATCAACATATACAAATAACAACTGCCATATAAGCAGCAATGAATCTCTTCCTCCAAAAGAACTTATTTACAGTGAAATGGAAAAAATGAGCAGCTGATCAGGTCTCGGTGAGTGTTTAGAAAGCATTTAGGTATCCCTGACTAGAACATGCAGCACAGAGGTAGGGGAACACCTTTTTACAAGTAGCACTATGGCACAAGAGTCTGTTCAAGTTGTGCCTTGTTGCCATCATTCCTTGTCTGTTCTGGCTGCAGAAGGTCTGGCTCACCATTTTATGGTATTATATGAATTAGGATTTTTTACCTGAATTAAGGCCCCTGTGTCTTCATTCAGTTTGTCGTCATGTTTGAACTCCACTGTCACTGCTTTGTCACAGTCAACTGCTGCCATCTCCACATCCGTGGTGTTGTTCATGTAAATTGCCCCAAAGAAGTCTGTAGCCCTGAAGCCTGCAGCCAGATTAAAACAGAGCATTTCATTTAAAAATGGCAAATTAAATTGACATCACTTTCTGAACCAGGTGCCATTTTCTCTCATTGCTTTACAGCCTCACAAGTCCCAACAACTGTCCTTGCCAATGGCACTAGTGAGAGCTGAAGAAAGGGAAAAACTCTGGCTTGGACACCCATAGCCTTCTGCACTGCTGGCTTGGCCTCTTTGGGTGTGTCCCTTTCTCTAATACTTGCATTTGAGCTAAGAATGAATCAAAGATGCTGGATAGACACAGGAATGTCATCTGAGTATGAAAATGAAGGCACAGGTCAGTGTCCTGCAGCAGCACATTTTTATACAACTTCCTTGCAGTCCATGCTGTGTGCAGAAGCCTTCCCCAGACTGGAAAATCAGTTATTAAGGAGGCATATACAGGAAATACATTCATGTGGATATGTATATAAGTAACAATGTATATACACACAGCCATGCATTTTATCAGTCTAGTCAATTAATTTTCAAAAGGTACATAATGCAATTAAACCAGCCTGATCTTAAAATTTATTTGAACAGCACTATATTATTTCAAAGTCATTCCCTATTACCTGTGCTTGTCCGAACCCTCATTGTTGCATCAAATCCCATTTTTTTTTGGATGTCCTTTCTGAGGTCACTTAAGAACTGGGGACTGTCAGCATCAAGCTGGTAAAACACAAAGCAGAAGGTTCAAAGCTTCAACACCGAAGGGCAGCAGCACAGCAGTGACCCAGCATCCTTTCCCATGATCCCCATCTCCTCCCAGCAAACCTGCTCGCATTTAACAGCTCTAGAGTCCTTTAAAAAGGATTTCACATGTGGATCATTGTTGTCAGAATCAGGTATATGCAAGTGTCCACCACTGATCACCAGTCCTGGTCATTAACTGCACATTCGTGCACTTAAACTTGCAGCAAAATTTTAAGATGCCAACCAGCTTATTACTTCAAGATCCAAACTTGAGCCTGACCTACATTACTAAGTTTGAATTTTATCCCCTGGAATTGATAACCAGGTTTTCCAGACTCACTCTGGTTTTAAGTTAAATGTCCAAGCAAACATCGAAATGAGATGATAGCAACTCCCCAGCTGTTACGGTCTGAAAAGCAGGAAACCCCACCACTTACCTGGAAATTGTTGTACTTGTACAGCGTTCCCCCAGTGTACATGGTGACAAGGCCCATGGAAGCTACATCCACATACTGATTTGGGAAGAGGAACAAATTCACACAGCAGCCATTGGCCACACAATCCTTGGCTAAGGCCTCATAATTTCCCTGTGGCTGGAACAGGGTCTGCACAGGAATAAAAAGTGCAAGTACCATCACATTAGATATCAATCACAAACCAAAAAGCCAGAGGAAGACAAAAGAATGAAGTGGAAGTTTGAAGTGAGGCATGGCTATCATCAAAAGCATGCGTCCCCCGCATCCCGGGATGCAAGGAACATCTCAATACGTTCTTGGAGAACCCATCACTACAGAGGCATCATAAAACCAAACAACACAGCTGTGTATTAGACAAATGCAGTCCCCTCTTAGCTCAGAGCAGAAAATACCTTTTCTTTATCTGTATTGAGCAGTTTCTTGTCATCTCTGTTTTTCAGCTTCCCTGGTGCTTCCGCAGTGGGCAGAGAAGAGTGGAAGATGAACAATTTCCCAGCACATTCTGCAGCCTGTTCCAAAGACACAGCATTTTTACTGCACGTTTCTTACTGCGGGGCTCCCCAGCTCAGAGAGCAGTGGGCACTCACGACAAGCTCCTCACAGGTCAATAATTCATGCCCAGGCTCAGAACCTGATGGAATGAGCCCCCAGACAAACAGGACCTTTGTGTCAGTGAGCACCAGTGCAGCACCGCAGCTTTGCTGGCTCAGGCACTCTGACAGCACCTTCTCCAGAGGCAGGAGCAGCAGTGCCTCTCCTGGAGACTTCCCAACTGGACACAGGCATTATGCAACTGGCATCAAAATACAAATGCTCAAAGTGGGTCAAATTAAAAGGAAACGCAGTTTAACACAGAAATTCAGTTCAGGCACATTGGTGTTCCCTGCCTTTTTATAAATGGGTGACAATTCCATCCCTGTAGCAGGCTCCACATTCAAATCCACACTGCCAAGATGCAGACACCAATCAGAAATCACCATGCTCACAGGACATCCCACCTTTCAGAACGAGCTGTGCCGTTTTGGGAAACCAGAATTCTCTGTGCTGTGGCAGAAACACAACTGAAGGCAGCACCTGAATTTTTAAAAGGCTGAAATTTCAGCCCTGATGTTTCAAGAACAGTTACTTTTGATCACAAATGCCAGTTTCTTCAGTTCCTTTGAAGAAGCCTTCTGCTGGAGGATAAAAGACTGCCCAAATACCTGTTTGTCCTGATATGTATTAGAAATTACTGATACTGGTTTGACGCATTTTCTAAAATATACGTATCAACACAATCCATTTATTCTTTTTAGACAAGAACTGCTTTCTTGAGCGATGGTATATGCAAGACGAATAACTCACAGTGAAAATCCTTAAAAATGATAACTCAAAAAAACTAAGCTAAATAAAAAGCTTAATTAAGAGCTGCTTTCTTTTATAGCCACCATCAAAGGGAAATTAGAATAATGGCCCTTAAATTTGTTTTGTAGAAGTCAAGTATTAGGAAAAAGCATTCAGATGTGCTTTGCACACATATCTGCTGGTAGTATGAATAAATACAAGAAACCAGGTATTAAATCAATATATAAGACAAGGATTTGAGAAATGTTACTTTTTGTTTCGACAAATTTACGTACTCAAAGTTCATACTTTACTCATACAAAGCTCACAGGTAAATCAACCGTTTTAAAGCTGTGGTTTGTGCCCTGCCCCTACAAATGTGGTGCTGTGCATTTAACTGGCAATGCTTGATGGGAATGTCAGCACTTCAGGGGATGTCCCAGACACACAGGAAGCAACTGGGCAGCACCTTGGCCTGTGGATTTCCTGCCAGCTGTATCCAAGCTGGGAGAACGTGTCAGTTAAACAGAAACCCTCCAGCCATGGCCTGATTCGGTCACAGACAGTCATAAATATCCTGTTTTACCCAAGAAGTTTTGCAGAAGCAAGAGAATAACCAGAGCAAAGTCTGATATTATTATTATTTTACTGACTTTCCTGCCCTTCACATGTGCAAGGGCTCGGTGTCTGTGCAAACACAAGAGCATTGATTTGTTCCATTGTGGTAACTAAACACATCCTTATTTCCTTAAATGCTTAACAAGAAACTGACTCCTGCTCCTCATCTTCTCCTAAACATCTCTCCTACATGCAATAGACTCTAGGGACTGGTTTCCCTCAGTAAGAACATCTGGGAACAGACGTTATGCTGTCAGTTCTTATTTTGTCTAAGGCAGTTTGAAGGTACCGTTCGAGTAACGGAACATTAGTGCTGGAAACAATCAACAATCTTTTTCCCCTGATTTCCCATTGTGGTGGGACTGGCTTTTAGCAAACCTGATTTCAAGTTGCATCTCTGAGAGAGGAATGTTCTAACCTTTAGTGCCTCCATGCCAGCCTGGATAACGGGAGCGAAGATGGTCTCACTCTCATTAGTGTCTGCAAACAACTCTGGAATCTGGTCCAACAAGCTACGAGAGAGAAAGGATCAGTGTCTCAAACACACCTTGTAACATACCAAATCTTCACACAGGAAGATATTTTTAACGAAAATTTAAAGTGCAAAAAAAATTTAAAATTTTCCTTGCTCAATTTCTTAGGATCCCAGCCAGAATAAAAGAAAAAATGCATTTCTTAATTCTATGAGATACATTGTTTTAAAGCTTGTAACCTAAAGAAAAATGCAATAAATAAAAAATAGCTAACCATTAAGAAGTTGTGGTCTGCTGTGGTAAGGACTTCAGAGTCCCAAGATCATATCCAGGTGCACATGAGGTGCATTGCAAGAGGGAAAACACGACCACACCCCCTTCCAGTTCTGAGGCAGCAGAGCTGAAGGTGGTTTATACCTGGCCTAAATAAACTTTCCAGTCCAGCACCAGGGGGCTGTGGCTTTTGCTTTTTCTCTGCCTCAGAGGTGGAAACACTGGACTTGAAGCATCTGCTGGCTTCTGAAGTATTTCAACAGATGCCTGTATGCCCCCAAACCCAACTAACTAAAAGGCATAATGCACATCATAAGCATTCACATCTTATGCTCATGAAGTATAATTGTACTTTACTTGGTAACAACTGATCGGGATTCCTCGAAGTCCACAAGGAAACCATCCAGCAAAGGAACAAAAACTTCTGCCACATCTGTGACCACCATCATCTGAGGCTGAGCTAAGCTGCTTTTTACATTGAAGAAGTGAAGGACCTTGTTATACGTGACAAAACCAACTCGAATTGCTGAGGATTCTTCTTGCTCTTCTCTGTAAGAAAAACAAAACTCAAATGGTTATAATTCTGAAATCCTGACCCTGCAGTAAAAGCATTCCTTTGACATGGAAGGCTGCTCTCTGATCATTATCTGTACTGGGAACAACAAAGCAAACAACAACCAAGCAGATGTAATGGCCTCAACCTTTGCCTTAGGTCAAATTCAAACACCTCGATAAAATCAACTGCTCTATTGTTTATTTAAAAGAAAAAAACTTATAAAGTTACATCAACCCTATCAATGGTGTGTCCCATTCAAACAGTCAAAAATACCAAAGATAAAGAATAAACCATGTTGTCATGATAACTCAGGAAAGAGAGAACACGCCAATTAGTTCTGGAGCTTGATGAGGACAAAGTACTATTCTATTTCTATACATACAGTACTTTTCTACTTCAAAGAGAAGCATCCACATCATCCCAGTCCCAAAGGTGGTACACAGCAGATGTTTGGGACCTTTATTCCAGAAACTTCTCTTACCAGTGTCAGTCTGCAGTGCCCCACTTTAAATAGCCAATTGCCTGTGTAGCTCACACACTATTTAGTTATTTTTAAAGTCTCACAAGGAGAAACTTGACTCATATGCACCGAAATGCACTGAAGTGCTTTTTGGTGTTTGTCTTTAATTACGTACCTAAAAATCATAATTGCACAACTCATTATCTGATTTTCTGAGCTCATCAGAACATTTCTATAAACACATTTCTCAAAATACAGTCAGGGAGGGGGTTCTGGTTTGGAACACAGGCTTGAAAACATCTGCTCTGAAATTTCAGCAAGCAAGGTCTTTTTGTGGCATAGATTTCTTTGGTACCTCAAGTCCTTCCTCTAAAAGATACAAGCTCAGGGTGAATTCCCTGAAGAGGGCTTTTTCCCCTATTTCTGCAGGTGTCTTTGTTCAGCAGTAGAAAAATGAATATACAGTGACCTCTGTGTCTAAGCAACTTAATAAAACTTTCACCACAAATTTTGGTGGAATGCCTTATGTTTGTCTTCTTTTAAATTAATATTGTTTGAGCCAACAGCCAAATCCAAGAAAACAGAAGGGCCTGGCTTTCTCCATTTTTTTATTGCTTTTTTCAGTAGACATGAAAACCTTGGCCCAAATTATTTCACAGTAGATCTCAGCAGAGTGCTGGTGTGAAGGATGAATATGTCTCTTTTGTGATATGGATACATTTGCTTTCATTCCTCCTCTACTTGCCCTATCCTATTCAAGTTTGCAAACTGCCAAATGCTTTTTGTTACTCCTCTCATGCCTCTTATTTTCCTCGGAGTCATGAGCAACCCTGATGGAAACCTCTGAGATATGTTCAGGGTAGTATCAAACACTTGTGTCTCCAGTGTAATCTTCAGTGAAAAACACTTGAGAGATGGCCTTACATGGACATCTGATAAACTAAAGCCCCACCCTGTACTGGAATTTTTTTCTGGCACAGGGATCCCAGAAGGACATAAGGAAAAGATTTTTAACATATCCCAGATTGTCCCAAGGATGTCATCTTCCACCCTTCCTTCCACTGCTCTCTCCATTCCTTAAGTCTGTTCTCCGTCTGCAAGCATTGTTATTTAGAATGCATGTTCTTTTTTTTTTATATACCTTTATATGCAGACAAATATCTCAACGACTTCATTTTTTCAATCTTTCACTGCTCTCATTTCACTACGTGTCTGTGTTATTTAAACTCCACTGAAAACTACACTAATACACTATACTAAACCACACTACAATAATACACTATCAATAATATTGACCAGTAGTAACACTACTGCTGTGTGTTTCATGCTCTCAAAGCAAATGTGCTCTATTTCATAAAATGGTTGTTGCCCACAAGATTTTTTCCCCTTTGAGAAAGGAGAAAAAGCCAGGGCAGAGAAGTCTCACAGTGCAGCAGGAAGCTTTACAAGTTTTGTTAATCAACAGTAAGAGCTAAAGATACAACCCACCAACACTGGCTTTAGAGAGACTGGCTGCTCTAGAGTATTCTGTTTTGGGTATTTCCCTGTTTAATTCAATGAGAAAAGCAGGACTGCAGCACAACTGCAGCAAGTGAAGTCAAAGCTGTGACTGAGCTGATAACACCACTAGAGTTCACTGCAAGAAAGGAAAAGAATGCAAGCCTCATGTGCAGCAGCATGGCAGATTCTTTCTGTTCATACAGTAAGCACAGACATCCAACCAAGTGTAAGAATTGCCAGTAGTGTTCAAAATCAATGCTTGGTCACTATCACTCAAAAAATCTCTGTACTGGAAATTTTGACATTTTCCATAGCTTGGTTTTGCCTTTCAATATGCAAAGCAGCATGAGAAGTGCAGTGTAGTGAGTTAAGCCAAGCCCACTTCTGTTTCTTCACCTTGGAAGTTTATCTAGCAGAGTCTTCAGTTCATCACATATAAGCTTCACTAGGCCACTCTTTATGTTTCTGTATGATACATCAATCATGAAGATAAAAGCTGGTGGATTTGGAGGCTTCTTGTCCTACACAGGAAAAAAAAAAAATAAAGACCATTCACAGGGAATATTAGACAGTGTCCTGTTGTGAGAAAAAAAAAATTAGAGGTGGTACAAAGGCAATGTAAATACAGCGTTCAGTTGTTTGAAAAATGCTGTGAACTGTAAATAGTAACTACTGCAGAGAGCTGACACATATTGGGCAAAGTCCAGCTCTGGAATACAACATTATCACTGGAAAACAGCATCCTAATGGAATAAAATATCTAAGGGGTAACAGTTCATTAGATAAGATGAAGCACAAGCTTTTCTGCTGGAACTCAAGTGTTTAAACAAATTTGCATTTTGGCTTTCTTTCTGTACCCCTGCTCTCCTCTGGGAGTTCCTCTTACCCACAGTCTAAGTGGCACACAAATCGTGCACACACTACTGATGCAAGTTTCTGTAAGTAAGAGGAAGGTTTGTTTAAAAAAAAAGTAATGCCAAGAGATGTACCTAGAAAGTTAATACAAAATGAACAGAGCAAGAGTAGGCATCACACTCCCTAAAATGAGTTTTCCTAATTCCCATTAAATGAGTAGAAGTCATTATTTGGTGTCAAATTCAGGACAGCTTTTTCATTATAGTTTCACTGCCTTCCCATAGAATGCTGACTTCTCAAACAAATTATACTTGTTAAACTAAACCCTAGAAAAATTCCATTTAAGAAAAATTCATCTAACCCTTGAATTATGACTTATCCTTAGTTCCTGGCAAACGTTAAACTAAACTCAACATTATACCCTTGATCTCACTCATTTGACTCCTGTAAATCAGGATTAATTCCAGCGAACCAAAACCAGGCAGTATTTTTTCAAAGCTGTTCTGTTTACTGTACTTGGATTACTGTTTCAGAAACTGCACCCAAAACTGCTTCTAAACTCTTGTATCAGATCAGCATTTAGACAGAATCTCTGCCTAAGTTCTGACAAATATATGGCAGAAAGGAGGACTTGTGCTCTCGCCACATCCGCTTAGCAGGAGTGCAATAATGCAAACCAGCTGGGATTTGTTAACATTTTTTGTAGCTGTTCATCCTTGTCATTTGATAAGCACAAAAGGAAATGACTTCTCAGTTCTGGTCTTGAACTGGGTTTATAAAAGAAGGGAACCTCTGCAACTTGGAGCCAAATGAAAGTGAATTCCAAAATAATGCTAACTTCTTTAACATTTACTGACTTGGCATTTCCAGAGTGATATTTTGTAAGAGATTTCTTTTTTGTAACATTGCAGTATGTCTGTGGATGCATCTTTCAGTAAGCAGGTAGACAGACTGGATGAATTCGCAAGGAAATTCCCTCATTTAGGTTATGTGGCACAAATTGGGGCTTCAGAATTTGATGGAGCTACACTGGATGTACACTGAGTGCCCCACTCTGGATTTCTGTAACACTTCATCACAATTCTCTCCTGTTTGGAGGTTTAACACAGGTTTCAATCAAATCTTATAGGTTATCTCAGAGATCTCACTGCATTTGGGAGCAGTGCTCCAGTGAGCAAGCAGAACTGAACCTCTTCATTTCCTTCATACCAGTAATAATTTGATGGTCTGAAGAAGTTACTGGTAGCTACCTCAAGATTTTGTAGGACTCAGTTGCGTTTTCTAACTTCATCATGGCCTCAGCTCCACTCACAGGAAGAAAATTCTGCCTGATTGCAGTAAGAACAGAAAAGTATGTCCGTGCTGTGGTCAGATGAAGTCCCACTTGCAGCTTTGTAAAATGAGCTGAAGTTTGAAAAGATTAAGTAATTTATGCTTTCAGAAGTATCAAATAGAGTTCTGTAATAAAACCAACTACAAATATTTAGAGTAACATGAGTGGTCTCTGGACTGAGTTCTTCAGTGAGTTGATATTAGGAGAGAGAACCAACTAAGAAGACTCTTGCCAGGCACAGATTACAAGGTCAAATTCCCTTGCTAAGGTTTTGGGTATTGGGAAGGCAATTTAGGCACGTGTCTCTCTTCAAAATCAGTAGAAGACATATCTAAAACGCACCAATGCATCAGAATTTCAAAGATGGCCCCTGAACAGTCCTACATGCTGGGTAGGGCCAAACATGCCTCGTTTAAAGACTGGTGATTCATTATTTTGCAGCACTGCTCGTTATTCTTACTTGCTTGTCTCACTCTCTGCAGCACAAAAGAACCAAACATTGTATTCTCCACACCTATCCATATTTCCTAGAGTGTCCCTGGAAACTGATATGCAGCTTACACATGCATTTACTCTGAGGAGCTTGTTTGTTTTGCCATGCCACTGCACACTGGTTTGCACACTGGCAATACTCACTCGGCAATAATCCAAAGTGGCCACGTATTCGTAAGATCCCAGGGACAGCTCAGGCTTCTCATAGTGGTCTATCCTTCGGCCCATGTGGTCCAGGTGTTGAAAGAAGAATGGGGGCACTACGAGACAACACAAAGGCAGGAAAAGGTATTTACAATTGGGGAAAGAGAGGAACAACACAACAAATTCTTTCAGTAGATTTGATATACTCTAAAGCAAGAAATCAAGTGGGTTTGCACCATTCACACAGAGCCAGTTTTATGGTTCCTCAATGAATACATATTCAGAATGCTCTTTTTTCACATTTTTGCCTGTAAAAGTGCACGTGTGTAAGGGGAATATCAACCTAGGTTCTTAGCCATTTTTAGTCCTTATCAAAGATTTTTTTTGGTAAGTCTTTCTGACTTGGATAAAAGACACTGTAGTAATACCAGCATGATTTAAAATGATGCTGCAACTTAAATGTCTTTCTTAAAGTGCTCCCAGTGCATCTAAATTTCCCTTTATGAGAGCTGAAATTGTTAACAAACGATGAAATTTATTATCTGCTATGCCTGCACAAACATTAGAGCTCCAGGCAGCAAAGCAGTTGGCCTGAGTCTGACAAGGTTCACGTTTCAGAGTTGGAAAGATGACTGTATTAGGGAAAGCACCATAGCCCTGTGATCCAGCTGAGGAAATCCAGCTTGATACAAATGTCTAGAAAGGCAAGTTCTGGCAAAGATTTGGGATCTCGCCAAGAGCACAAGAACAGTTATGAGTCACATGCAGCACACTTGAACAAATATGGCATGGTATCTTCTGTGAAAACCAACACTTGTCACAGTAAGATTAATAGCTTATTTAACCATTGCACCCACAGTCATGCACAGGATGGAGCTAACACGGGTCTAAATATTTGCTTCTTGCTGTATACTTGCATTTCTTAAAGAAATCAATGTTTTCTTTCAGCACGAAAATTGCTTTCAATTAACAGCACAAGCAGTTCTGTACCCTATGTTATCATAAATTTTTTAAAATAAAGTTTTGAGCATACCAGACTGGGCTTCATGAGTCAGCATTATTTTTCATACCTTGAACAAATGTTTCCCTCTACTATTCTTGGGAAGCGATTTTTTTATTCGTGAAATAAGCCTCGTTACTGCATCTCCCTAAATACAATTTTTTATTAAATCAGCAAGTCAAGAGAATAATTTTAGGGATACAGTTTAGTCTTCCAGAATTTGTATGAATCCCAGATGAGAGGAACACCACTTACCATCATTTATACAGTTACAAAATGCACACTGGAACCTCCTGCCACCCTCAATGAACTGCATGAAGGGACACATGTAAGCCTTGCAGCGGTTGCACCGGATGGGTCCCGTCTCCCCGTGGTTCACGAGATAGAGAGGTGTCTGCAGAGCAGGAGGTACAGACAGAGAGCAGTGTAAACATGAACCAGTGAGAGCCACAAAGAGTTAATTCAAATTTAACTCTTGTTAGAGATCACCTGATTCAGAGATCATTTCTTGTTCAGCACTCACACAAAAACTGTTGAGCATCAAAAATCCCTCAGGAGCTAAATTTACAAGTTCATGGGCTTTATTCTCATGTTTATCAGAATAAGGATTCAGACCAAAACCCTACAACGTTCTGCAAGCATTGAAAATTTAGGGCTCCAGGCTGATTTCCTCCAGCAAAGGGTAGTTTTTACAGCTTGCTAAGAGAAATCTGCTGGAGTCAGGTCTTTTGGTTTTTTGGGCTTTTCCTGAAGAAATCTACTGCTGCCTGTCACTTACAAAAGGGAATATTTGCTGAGAAAGCTTCTGATATTTTATCCTAAATACTGCCTCCAGTATTGCTACGTGCTGCATTCCAGTTTAAATGATGTCAGGGTCACCAGCTAGAAGGGGAGATTTAGGAGAAATACTAATATTTATTGAAGGAAAGTACATGCAGCAAACAAGTACAGTACCTCAAGCACTTGTCAGTTTAATTACACTGACCACGCTTGCTTACAGCCCCTGCCAAAGCCCACAGCTAAGGAAGACATTTTCCAGATGCCTCTTTCCATAAAAACTGCAGCAATTGGAAGATTCCTGTGATTATTCTTTAAGTTAGAAAAGTCATACTTGAAACCACTACAGAAATGGAAGTTTGCTCAATTATTTGGGAAACACTAATTTTTAAATTTTAATTTTTCTTACTCCCTGCATCCCCAGCTAAAGATCTCAAAGGTAAGAATAAGAAAGGCCCAGAGTTTGGACAGAGCAGATCCCCACAAGAAGAATGCTGACAATGCTTTTCAATGTTAACAGATTACATTAGCCCATTCTCTCTTTTTTTTTTCTTTAATAATCATTCTGTCTCTACTTAAGGAATGTATGTATTTCATCTATTATGCACTTTATCTTTTACTGCTGCATAAGGATGCATTTTGCCAAGGACTTTCTACATACAAGTAGATTTTTACTATGTGGGTTTTAAGTGCTTCCTCCTGCTCCACGGAGATATTCTTTTATTTTGTGCTCTTTCCTCTACGCAAATTGAGTTTAACCCAAATTAACCAATAATGCCAGCTGGCAAATACCATTATTTTTCAGACATGAAAGCCTTGGCTATGAAACACAATGGCTTAATAAGGTTTAAAAGTCCTGGGTTTTGTTCATTACTTGGCAATTTTCTGATTATCATTCTGCCATAGTAGTTAAATGAGACCTGGATCTGGTTTGCAATTAATATTATCATAACATCTGACCTTTAGGGAAAAAAACCAAGACTAAAACAATTCCTGATGCATTTGTATACATTGTTAACTTTAAACCTTGGTTTGATACATTTAATATGTATTTAATAGCCAAGAAAAATTACACTCCAAAATGTTCGCGTTTCGATATATCAAAATTCAGACTTTTGCATAAAAGGCATAAACAAGAAAAATAAAAAAATAAATGTCATGAAGTTCATAGCCCAAGTATCTACATTCTTACACATATGTAAGAAGTTGCCCTCTTTAAGACAAAAAAATTAAGAGCAAAAAAAAAAAAAAAACAAAACCAAGAAATAAGCCAACCAAAAATGTATATGACAGAATTAAGGAGTGTGACTAAAAAAGAAATTTTTTAAAGCAGCCCTATTTGTCCCCTTACCAATTTTTTAATTGCAATTTTTACGGAATAAATGGAATTTACATGTTAGTGTTTTAACACTTTGAAATGTTACATCAATAATTTACACATTTAAAGAAAAAGCTATCTGTAAGATAATTTCAGAATAAAAACTCAGACGAAAAGCATTCAAAATCCACTTCTTGATGTGAACAACACAGTTGTGAAAGAGACTTTATCTCCAAAAAGCTGCAATCTTTCAGTGCATTGTACTGTAGAACCAGACATCCCACGACCCCATCAAGAAAAATGAAATTCTATTTCAGTGTGTAAAAAAATATTGCACTTTCAAACATCAAAGTAATTTCTGTTGTGGTAAAAAACTTTTTAAAAAGTTGATTTCTGTAGGAATATACAAAGGTAAGAAATACTGTACATGCCCCAAATCCTGAGTTTAATTAAGGATACATAAAAGCAGAACAGTAAAAACAAACAAACAAACAAAAAAATCAAAAAACCAACAAAATTATACTGATAGGGAAAGTCTTGTTTGCTCTGCTCCACTCTCTGTAGATGTCACTGTACACCAGAAGAAAAAGCAGAGAGATTCTTTATGTTCCCATCAGTGGCAAACTCTCATAGAAGCAGTGCAATGGGACAAAATTAAAAATCTGGGGAGGGGTTTGTTTTGGTTTTTTTAAGTAAATGCAATACCCCTGTTCCTTTTGCCTTTCCACCTACAAAGTATCAGCATTTTCCATCTCCTCCCTAGTCCTCCTTTGCTTTAACCTAAAATTATGATGTTGTGCCTCCCAGCAAAACTGATTCTTTCTGAGAGAGGAGAAAATGCTGCAAGGGACCCACAGAAACTTGAATTTCTCTGGAACCTTGAGGCCCCACTGAAGTGCAAGCCCTGAAAGTTGATCTGATAAACTATAACTTAACCCCAAATAGAGCTGCAATAAGAGGAGTTTTATTTTGGAAATATTTCAGCAAGATCATCTCTCAGGAGTCAGAAAAATATCACAAAGCAACAGACAGACACTGGTGGCACAGCTCCAGGATAAAATACATCCATAAAAACTTCCTACGGGACTGTAACCTGCACTTTAAAGTCTGAGAAAGCTGAATTTCTATTGCTTGCTATAAAAATGAAGTCCTGACACGCTCCTGAGGGTGATGCCTGCAAACTATCACCATATTCATATTGCAGGATCTGGACCACAGCTGCAAATTCTAACTGTACGAGTAAGGACTGTGCTAAAGCTCCAGATCTTCATGGCACATCTCTGGAAAAGCATTCTAAAGAGAAAAATCCTATGTATTAGATCCTCTGGAGAACAGGAGAGGCACACCCAGATACTGAAGAAGATGAGCCATTTCTCAGAGAGCAAAATGAACAGATCACAGTGTCTATCACACCCTTACAGTGTAAGCAGTGCTTTGAGAGTTGTTACTGACAGTTACATTGATGCAAATCTTGTCACTAAAACATCCCTATGAGAATTTCAAGATATGCTATACATCATAACTTTCTAATAAACAAAGGAGAAGACTTTGTCCAAGTGTGGCACCGCTGCCCCAGGAAAATGTTGTGTTTAATTAGTACAGTAAAAAGATGACAAAAAACTCCACTGGATAATCAAAGAGAATTCTTAAATATAACACTGATGTTTTTGGAAAAAAACTAGGTCATGAACCAAAGTGTCTCTGTTTCTTAGCACCGCTGAAGGGATTTGTTTTCTTTTATTCTATCATCATAGATTGCTTTTGAAAAAGATTAACCAGTCTACAAATAATCCCTTGGTTTGAGTTGCTTTACTGATTCACATTAAAACGTCAAGAAAGCATTTCCCTTGGTGATGTTCCCACTGTCTTTTATCAGAAGCCATTCCCTCTGAAGGCAGGAGTTATTCTGCCTGTTCTTGGTTTTCAGATGCTGAACACGCTCAGCCTTCTCTGCTGATGACTCAGGCCGATTTGGACTATCTCCTCTGCAAGGCTCACAGCAGGTTCAACTATTTTCCACACCACACTTCTTTTCCATCAATTTCCTTGTTTGCTTGCAATACACTGGCAAGGCTAAAGCATCACCCACGTGATGCACAGGCTCCTGCCCCTATCCTGGTTTTCATAGACCACATAAAAATGCCAAAAGCACGTTCAAACCTCCTTGCTCAAAGCCCCTCCAGGCCCAGGCTGCACATTACACAGCACTGCAAAGCACACCATGGCACAGTAGCTGAATTTCAAATGGACACTGCACGTGGGATATGATCCAGTGTGTAAGAAAATAAACAGAAAACTATTAATCAGCTTCTGTGTATCATACCTCAGCCTAGCCCTGAAATCCTTACTCAGCACTCCCTCTTTAAGGGGAATACTGCAATTAATTAAATAGAGTTGACAGTGTGAAGAGTGACAATACAGACTGCACTTACTCAACATGAGAAGAAAGATTCTTAAAAGTTTGAAGATGGGGGAAAATAAATGTAATAACAATAAAACATTTATGTAAAGAAATACCAAAATGAGTTGGCTTATTTACCTTCTGTATCATATAGGGGACAGAAGGAGAGGGAAAATAAAGTTCACTACCTTAGCCAAGGTTGTTACCCTAGTTGTAAAACCACTGAAAAGTAAGACAGGCAAGGTTCAAAAAGCTTCTCTACAGAAATGTTAAGCAGTAATTACAAGGGATTAGCTTTACTGGTCATAAGATTTACACATTAAACTTAGAAGTTGGATTTTCAGTGATACAATCTCTGTCTGGCTTATTTTACAAAACCGAACAATTCTTAAAGACACCTCATTCAGGTATGATTTCTGCTTTTTTGCAAATCGCTGCAGGAGAGTTCTGGAGGATTGTCAAAATGTCAGACTGAATTTGGGCACTAAACACTGATTTCTGGACAGGCCCAGTCTCTTAGTCTATAGCACTGTATGATTCATCGAGGTAAGTTTATCCTCATAATTTTTTTAAGATTGCTAAATAAATGATAAAGCTAACACCACTGCCTAAAACACAGGCACAGCCTGTAAAATACAAAGAGAATGGCTTACTTGCCACATCAATTCTGTTTTAGAAACTCCAAGACCATTTAAATGCAAACCAAGCTGTGACCATTTCTATATCCTTAGGACAAGAAATAAAGCAACACTCCAAAGAGTGCTCATGGAACATGCAACTCTAGGTTTAGAGAACAACTATTTCAGTTAATACATCAATCTAAGTGCGGTATAGTGACCTCTCAAGCAACACAATCCCAGATGAAATTCTGTATCAGAGCGATATTATTCATGTCTTCAAAGCAATAACAAAACCAAACCCCACTTTGGATTTCAGATTCATTTTGGCCTGTTGGGCTATCAGCAACTTTAGGGACCTATTAGATGTTGGGATTTTTTCTTTTTATACACACACACACACACACACACACAGGTGGACAGACAGATGTGTGTCCATATGCATAATGTATTTTATCAGCATAGGGGAAAAGCAATTGCTGACCTAAGATCATGCATGAAAATCTAAAGAGTGAAAGGTTTCCTTCTTTCTCAAGACCAGAGCTGTTTCTCTTCTGTTAAAAGGCATTATTGTGACTTTAAACTGACTACTCACGTTTGCATTCCTGAGAACTTTCAGTACAGGAACTGGCTGGTTCCTACTTTTGCACAGCCAAATATATTACAGAAAGAAACTTTAATTAGAAAAAAAACATACCTGCAAGGTTAATTATTTTATTTCCACTGAAATCAATAAGAACTGGGCATAGTTAAAGTGTCATGCTGCATTCCCAGGCCAACTTAAGCTAGCCAATTGCCACAGGAGAACTTAGAAAGTACAAGGAGAATTTTTGCTATGTGAACAAAAAGCAGCACTGAACAACTTCACCTCTGTAGCAAGGACATTCGGGATGAGCTTAATGCCCTTTATAAAAGTCAAGTCCTTTCTAGGACAGTAGTTCTGAAGGTCAATAGTAAAACTAACTGTTACTTCACAAATACCACATCAGGTCAGAATGTTCCCACTCTGAGTCTCTCTTCTGTGAATACTTCTGCTACTATGATAGCTGGGATGCTTCAAGCAGAGTCCAGAACTTTCAAACATTAATAATGAGACTTCAAACATTAATCAGTGACTTGCAACTACCCTCCTCTCTTCTGTGAGCACAGCTGAGTGTCACAACTGCGTGGAACTGAGTTATGGCAGTGTGCTGCTTGGGGCTGGGGTACAGTGGCTGGAATGGGGCTGTGATTTGGATTTGTGCTGAACACAGGGATGATAACACAGACA
Source organism: Petroica traversi (assembly GCA_025920805.1). Taxonomy (NCBI): domain Eukaryota; kingdom Metazoa; phylum Chordata; class Aves; order Passeriformes; family Petroicidae; genus Petroica; species Petroica traversi. The sequence continues at coordinate 26,421,302 of JAHLSL010000020.1, forward strand.
TGTTTCTGTTCTTGCTGAGCAGGGCTCACCCAGGGCCAAGGCCTTTCCTGCTTTCCACACTGCCACACTGGGAGGAGACTGAGAGGAGCCACAGCCAGGAGAGCTGACCCCAAGTGACCACAGGGATATTCCAGACCTATGGCCTCATGGTCAGTATATAAAATGGGAAGAAGAACAAGGAACGGGAACGCTTGGAGTGATGGTGTTTGTCTGCCCAAGTCACCATTACTGTGATGGTGCCCTGCTCCCCTGGGGATGGCTGAACACCTGGCTGCCCATGGGGAGTGGCGACTAATTCCTTGTTTTGCTCTGCTGATGTGTGTGGCTTTTGCTTTCCCTATTGATCTTTGTCTCGCCATGAGTTTTCCAGCTTTTACCCTTCACAATGTCTCCCTGATCCCACAGGTGGGGGAGTGAACTGCTTGGGATTAAACCATGACATGAGGAAAGCAATGCTGTGAAGGGCACAGATCCTCACTCTAGGGCTGAGGAGATCATCTGTGCCTCTCCTTAGCAAGCACACAACTTCCATGTAATGGCACATGGTGGCATCCAAAATACAACGCTGCATACTATACATAGATAAATAAAATATGTGTTAACTCAAAATGCAACAAAAACTCCAGCTTAGAAAGCAAAATACAAACCTTCCCTCTGGAACCTACTCAACACCAGGGTGTTCTGACTCTCTGAAGTTTTCAGGCGACAGATCAATAGCTCACTTGGGGGCTATTTTTAATCTGAGTGTCATTTTTGTTGGCAAAACAAATTATCAGTTTTACTGGCCAGCTCATGAAATGGATATAACTATTGCTTTTTATTTCTCTTCTATAGGTACTGTTCCTTAGTTACATTTTTCTTCTGCCATTACAAATCTGAAGGACAGTCACTGTCTCCAACTTACCAGAAATTATTTACAACATTCTTATAAAGCCTTTTTCCCCATCTAAATTCCAAATTTGTAAAAAATCAGTCAGGAACTCTGATTACAATGTAAGATGATATAAATGTCACATTTTGAAGTCACTGTCCTCATCTCTATCAGAATTACATCCTTACAATAACAACAGTGGCTGGTATACCCCAGAAGTATTTTCAAGAGTACATTCTAGGACTATTTTTCAGCATACACTCAAAACTAAAAGACAAAAGAAAGTAAATCAGAGAATTTGCTTCAATTAGAAGAAGCTCTACTGCAAAAACCATTGATAAACCTGCCTCTGAATGCTCATTCTAGTTACAGAGTGTAGTTGCAGGCTAACAAAAAACTTTCTCCTTGATGATGAAGTCTTGGGAAGCAATCCAATTCCAAATGATTTACTACCAAAAGCACACTAGCACAGGGCAGAATCCATATAGAAAGTCTCATCTAACACAGGATTTATGCCCCTCTAAATTAGGCACTGTGAAACCAAGCTTACAGGCACTGACCTCCAGAGTAGTGTAACACTTTCTGGTGAAGCACCTGGAGATGCTTGTGAGTCCTGGGCTCTGCACACCATGAATGGCAGAGTCTGGCACCTCAGAGGAGCTCAGTAAAACCCCCAGACAATAACCTGCCACTAGTTAGTCAAAAAAATTAAAATTAAATAGCTTTGACAGAGCAACAAAGATTGTCCTGCTCCAAGCAGATTCAAAGTCCAAAGCAGACTGGAGGAACATGAGGACATCTCTAAAACAAAAAACACACTATTAACACCGGATCACATTTTTAGTTACACATTCAATATCCATTTTTAGTTTCTCACTTGATTTTTAGCTGCTGCCAACCTTACAAAACTCCATCTAGGACCCCATACTATCATCCCTGTAAAAATCATGGCTTTCCAAACAGCTCAGCTTCACTGGGCCTCATCAAATTTCAATATTCTGAATAGGTAAAATGGCTTTTAGCTCACAAACACCAGCACTTCTGTGAAGCAATTCCATTTTCTTAACTAGTTAATTAACTGAGGAGAAAATGAAAATGAAATATTAGATTCCAACCAATAAATATTTCTAAAAGCCAATAAATTTAAATAAATGGGAAAGAACGTGGCAGAGAACAATGACAAAACTACTAAGGAGCAAAGAAGGCAGCAATTTAGATATTTAAATATTTAAAGCTAGAGATAATTATTTTGAATTGTTTATATTGGATTTTACAAGATGAAATCTCTTTTAACTAACTTTTGATAGCAACTAGTATTAATGCTAAATTAAGATCACATGGTTTATTCAGGCCCTGGAAACATTCATCCATCTCCAAAACAAATTCATGTAGGGCTTGGTCGAGGATGATAACTGTGAGACCCAGTTTATTTTTATAAACTGTTGCTAAAGCACTGGTGGACTAAAAATAAGTTCTGTCAAACAATGATACTGTACTCTCAATCTATAACAAACAAATACTTTCCATAGATCATCCAAATCAAGAGAGTGAAAATGAACTGTTATTTTTGAGAAATAATAAATAAGAACTTGGTGAAGATAAGATTGTGAGATTTGTAGTGCTTTTAAGACACTGGCACAGAAGGGAAGGCATGAATGTTTTAACAGCCTTTGTTCCAATGATAAATAGGGCACGTGCAATGTTCACTAGTTGAGAGTTTTGTAGATTTTGAGCAACTTCTAAAGGACTGTGTACCCTCCACGGATTTTCCCCTGCTACCTTTCAGCTTGAGGGTTTTTCTGAATAAATCCCTTTCACTTACCCCTCTGAGGCTCAGTGCCTGCGTGCCAAGTGCTGCTAACTCACCTGTTCTTAGGGTATCAAACATAACCCTACAGCCATCTCTACCCAGTGGTCTCCACTTATGCCTTAAATTTGCTCTCATGTGTTATTTAACATTTCTGAAGGAAAGCCTCATTTATGACCTTTCATTGTACAGCTTTACCAGGCTACATTTTTTGGTTTTTTTCTTTCTCACTCAGGGGCAAACCCTGTTTGCTTGAGGGTTCACTTGAAACATGTTACACTTACTCAAAGACATGCAAGAGATCCTTTCATTTACCGTCCTCATCTTATGTTTTAACTTTGTCCTTATTTTCTCCTACAGAGATAATTTGTATCCTACTCTTTACCAGAAATGGAGATATCTGGTGTACAACTCTTCAAAAGACATCCCTGTTCTATTTTTTTGACAACGTTTTCTTCCTGACAATTTTTTGTTGGATCTTAGCTAAAATAAATAAAAAAAAAATCACTTTGCATGTTAATATTCCCACTTCACTTTTGGAGAGAGGACATCAGTCCTTCTATGAAGATATTCCACTTGGCCAAAGAGAACCCATTAATGGGTGACTAATGAACTTAAATCTCTTCCACACTTTCTGAAATCCCAAATTACCTTTTCCCCTTTGGAAAACTTACCAACTGAAAGTGTGAGAACACTGTCAAGTCACCAGATTTAAACCTTTTAGTTGAAAGCTCCCATGATCTTTTATCTCCATCTCCTCTTGTATGCTTAGTCAAAGGAAGCAAATCTCCAGAACTCGATTTCCAGTTGAGTTACTGTCTCCATGAAGGCAACTGACAGTTTATTTTCTAAAAAAATCCATTACATTTACAAGTCATCCACCCAAAGGATGATTGCTCAATTATGGAAGAGCTTAAGGTCTGTACAACTGGGCGCTCCCTTTCATACACGTCCCTAAAACTGCCAAAAAGCTTAGCTAATTCTCTTTCTTCTTAACTCATTTTTTGCTGTAGTTATTAGGGGTAACATGCTGTTTATCAAGAAATTTCCACTTTGTAACCCAGTATCACAAGATGAGCATCACCTGTAGACATTGTTAAAAGGCATCATCTCTAAAATAGCATGGATATTCTGAAACAAAGAACTTTCTGTGCCATGCAGTAACCAGTTTCAGGCAGAACACACCATACTAGGAAGTTCAGAAACACGAATAAGCCCCTGAATGTATTTTACCTCTACAAAAAGCCCAGTTCTTTCAAATTAAGTGGCTTTTCAAAATTAAAGTAGTTATAAATCCCATATGGAAGACCATTTTTATTAGGAGATCTTAAGAGTAAGATCTTATTTTGGCAGCAGCAGTGAAGACAAAGGGCACAGGCAGCCTTGGAAAAACTGCCTCAGCTAAGACTGCCCAGCTCGTCCTACTCCAACACTATCTCCTTAGTTCTTACAATTTTACCAAGCTATAATTGCTCTGACTAAAATTTTCCACACTGGGCTTTTGCCAATTTTGAGACACATTTTTTCAGGCTCCTCCAAAAGAGAGGCTAGGGAAAAACACACTGCTCTTTACAGATTAATGAGCCCCACTGACCTTTCCAACAGCTCGAGAGCATTAACACTTCACAACGGGTGGGTCACCAAGCACATCTTCTTGCCAACCCCAGGAAAACCCCCCTGAACTTGGCCAAGCACAAATGTTTGGACATACTGTAAATTTATGTATGCAGGAGAGATTTGGGTTTTAGCAACTCACTGATCACCCTGTCCAAACACAGTGCAGGGGACATGGAAACCATGTGTGGCAAACGTAAAGGACTAGAGGCAGGCTCTGAGTGAAAGATGCACAAATGAAGAGCCAACACAGAAGTGGAATTTCTAAGTGCCACCTGGGCACAGAAAGTGGGATCAAGGGTGGTAAAGAGCAAAGGTTGGCTGATAAAGTGAAGGGGTGGAGAAGCAACAGCAGGAGTTTCACCTGGGAGAAAATGCAGGGAGGGCAACAAGCCAAGTGTGCACATTTCCCTCAAGAACTGGAATGAAACCCGAAGTTGCTGTCTAGCAGACAAATGGTGAGACTTTGTATCTGCAGAGCCATCACTAATTCACCCTATCTCCCTGTGGACCACAGAGAAGATAACTACATTCTACCCTGCTAAAATAATGCTGTCAATTCAAACTACAGAGGTCTGCTGGATTGGAAGTTATCCATCCTGATAAAGAGCAACATCTGCTTTTTTCCAACATATATTTTAAAAAAACAAAAAAAACTACTAAGAATTTATAAGCAATAAAACAATGTTAAAGAAAAATCAGACTGCAAAACCAAGCACTCAGTGTCTTAGCAATTTTAATTAGGCTTTCCTCTGCAGGCAGTTTATGAGGAGTGTTTGAAGACACAATCACATACTACAACTTTGATGAAATCCTGCTTCTTTCCCATGACACAGCACTCTGGAGTAAATCAGTATAGGACATGAAAAGGAAATGCATTCTGCAGACCTTGCAGAGTTCAGAATTGAGAAGCAGTGGAGGACACAGCAGATGAAGACCAAGAAAGATAATCCCACAGATGATGAAGCGAAATGCTGCACTTGAAAAATGGATTTCTCTGTCACTGATAAAATCCTCTGGGGGTGCCAGGAAACCTGGGTAATCATCTTAAGACCAGAGAATACTGCAGAAATAATCTGCAGAAGAACCAGGGATATATTTTGAATATGAAGGGTCAGTAGAGACGGTAATGTGAGAAAAGGTTAGTGCCTTCAAATGAGTGCTAAAAATGGTTGGTTATGTTTATCTTCTGTGACTCAGCTCATACAAGTAGAAAACACAATTATCTTCTTGGTCTGTTGTGCAATTAAATTACTTTGTAAAGATTTCAATGGAAAAACATCTTTCTTTAAAGTCTCCGCATCTTAAAATTAACTTGATGGTCATCCTCTTTTAATAGCTTTGTCTAAAATTATGGAGTTCCAGCAGAGTAAGCAACTGACAAAGCTGGCATAAACTAGAGGCAGTTGGGGAAACACCAGGGATCTAGGGGAGTCATCATTCCTGCACCTTTCCCAAATGAAAACTTTTATCCTTGGAAGCTACACCATGACCCAAGTCAATCTCAATCTTCTGCCACCTCTTTATGCACTTCATAGTCTGAGATACAACAGCCAACCCCGCCAACCCAATCAAATGACAGAAGAACAAGGCTGCAGAGATTTGCAGGCAGAAGGCCACAGGACTGATGCTCAGCCCTACCTCGTTTGGTGGAAGAGCAGCAAAGGGCTGGATGACAGCTGCCAGGGGGATGTGGGCCTGCTTGGCCATGTCTGAGGTCACAGGGAAGCAGTAGGTGGTACAGCGGATGTAGCGGGGGCTGGCGTGGCCTAGCAAACACAACAGACAAAATGAGAGGCTGGCAGAGGAACCTGCCCACACAACACAGCAGAGAAATCACAGCAGCACCAAGCAACAAGTGCATGTGCTACATTAAATACATGCTTGCTTTTCCTCCCTTCTGCCCATCACCCCTCCCTCTGGTTAAATCTTTTCTTCCCGAGTGTAAAGCAGAGATTTAAACATAACTAAGCCCACGATTATTTGCAAGAAGGATCTCAGTAGAGATTACTCTGAAACACCTCATATTTAAGACCTTAGAAGAAAATATGATATCCCAGTGGACATGTCAACACTGTACACAAAGGAATGAGGCAGACTGGTACTACTGTTAAGACAGCTCTAATGAGCTAGCTGTGATTCAGAAAACCTATTTTGCAAAATGCAGGGTGCTGAAGTCACCATCCCACTTCCAAGAGGACACTCAGCGCAGGTCCCTCAACGAGAAACTTCTGTGCGCTGCAGACAAGAGCACTGAAAGGAGTTCAGCTTCCTGATGCTGCCTTTGCAGCTCTGCTCAGTTTCTTGGAAGGAATTTCTTGGATCATCACAACAGCACTATCCCATTCTCAGATAATGCCAAAAAATCTTGGTGTGCTTGTACATTTTATACAGTTTATCTCAGCACTGATAAATTACTGCTGAGCTGAATAACACCATCAGTTTAACCTGTATTAAAATACTGAGCCTGCTGTCAAGAGCAGCATGTGGAAGATTGTACTTGCAGGCTCCAGGCAGAAGCAAAGGCAGATAAATTTTTCCTTTGGCCAGTGTACATGAACTAGACAGCTTGCACACTGTCCCTATCATTTCAATAGAAATTCAAATCTTAAAAGGTAAAAGTGCTAGTCTACTCTTACTGCTTCCTCTAGTGTTCATATATTATATTTTCTGAGTAATTCAAAAAGGATTTTCAACTTGAAATGTAACACCTTCAAAAATTTTAGAGTTAAAAAGGAAAGTTGTCTCAACTATTCATATACTTTTAAAGGCCAGGAAAGGAAGAGGAGGTGTTTAGCCAAGGTGCAAGAATTCAACTCCCACTTCCCTCCTCCCTTCTTTTTTTCTGTTCAAAGGAAGTTTGCAATTTCATGGCTAATTTAGAGAAAATACCAACATTTTCAGATGAGAAATTTTAGAATTTAGCCTTTGTTTCATTTAATAACATTGGATTTCCCCTAGAAAGACTCCCAAAGCAGTAACAAGGACTGTTACCTTGGTCCTGGATCATGCAGTTGGTGGTGACGAGGGGAGGGACCTGTCCTCTTGTGTTTGTGGCATAGACCTGCCCTCCCCTGGCAGCTTTATCATTTTCAATTACTTGAATCTGATGGATAAGCAGGAAGAACAGTAAGAGGAAGGTAAGTCATGCATTCAGCTACATTAATGAACACTAAATAAGACTCTGGTTGAAGCCTAGTATATAACAATTTACAATAAAATGTCATTAAATGTTCATGCTGCCCAAATTCCTTTCCCATACACTGCTCCCTGTTAATTCTGCATGGACCCCCACTCAGGTTTAAGTCTGACACTTTTCAGGATATAACCACATTTTGTTCCACACCAGAAATCAATTCACTGAGAGGACACCATCATTCCTCCTCTTCCCTCAGCAATCTGGTTTAGAGTGCAGCCAAACAGCTGTGGGAGGAATGAGGCAGGGAATTTCTGAAACTGGCTTTGCCACTGCTGCTGGTACCTCGGGAATTGTGTCTTTACACTGCACATGAACTTCTAATAATAGCTAGGGAACTTCTGAAGTCTCTGTTGGAAAGCAAACAGAGAAGAAAAACTAAATTAGTTGCATAGAGTCTACTGATCCATGTCCAAGAGATATTCCCTAACACACTGAAATAGTCTGGGGCCTATAACTTTTTCTTCATCAATAAAGTTTTTTGTACTGCAATTTAAATACACAGGACATTCCTCAGAGAGCTTGTTAGATCTTCTGCTTGATTACTTTTCCCTGCCTCCTTGGCTTATATACTTAATAGCCAACTCCTGCATTAGAAGGGAAAAGGTTTTACTCTAAAACGGTCCACTGGCTGAAGAAAGCAAACCACTCTGAGACTTAGCTCTGCACAGGATCAATGTGCCCCGAGTATTCTGCAGCTCAGTGACCTAAATATATCATTGCTCTTGAAAATAATTGTTGACAAAGTCCAGATGCGAGTTTTCATAGATGTTGTCAGGGTACAAATCAACCTCTAACGTATGTAAAGAGAAATATAAATCAACAGTTGCTACAGATAAGAAGTAAATTCATCTGGCAACACTACTATAATTATATAATGTAAATATAACAACAGAAATACATATGGTCATACTTATTCCTCATTCTGAATTAGCTTTCTGTCCTTTACAGACGTTGACCCAGATCATGTTTCTTTTAAACATTCATTCTGATCCTCTCTGTGCTGCTTAAGCAAACCTTTTAACCTATTTTAACATGGCTGTTGTAGTCAAGGCTGTTTATGCTGTGTGCATAGTTGAAACAAGACATCAGGCTGTGTGTTCATGCCAGACCTTCTTCTTCCCTGCCCTTCTATTTAAAATTAGACAAGATCATTTTATCCCTCCAATGTATAAAGCATTGCACTGAAACACTAGGAATGATTGACTTGAGGGCATTTGTTATTTATACAGACACTTGATTCAGGGAGGTTTTACACAATGCTTTTCAGTTAAAAATTGCTTTTAACGAGGCAATTGCAGTTGTTACATTAAACCCTAAGGGATTATCAACAAGTCTTTTTCCGAAGTTATGGGGAGGTTACATCAAATCCATCACCGGGGAAAAAAACCCTTTTCTAGAAGGACAAGAATACCCCAATTTAAAGAAGCAAAACAGTTTCACACTAGACAGTGTGAGGCTTTAACAAAAATATTTTTCCTGTACAGCAAACATGTCTCAGAAAGAAGTGGAAGGTTCCTTCACCCAGACTAGCTTGCTGTGTGGTGGTGAAAACACTTTTTAGAGTAGAAAGTTCTAGGCTGAAGCTGCAGGGCACAGCCTGTTTCAAGAATTCTGACTCTCTGAGGACCTTTAGACCTGTCCAGGTAATTGCCAGGACCACTCTAAATGTGGGCACTCATTTTCCCCGTGACTTTAGCACACTATTGCTTTTTATTTCCATCAGCTGTTTCCAGTAAAGAATGCTGCCTGCACCTGACCAGCCCTTTCTTTGCTTACCAATTAGACTATTTTATTTCAGAGAGTTGGATGCAACCATAACCTTGTTTTCTCTAGCACCACCCTAAGAAGAGACACGACCCCCAGTACACATTCAACAGCTGGGCCTCTTCAGCCTGCATGAAGCTCAGGCATCAGGTATATTCCAGGTTACTGAAATCTTTACAAGGCTGCAGCAACAAGGATGGCTCAGGCAAATAATTCCAGTTGCCTGGGAAACTCCTGAAATCAGAAGGCAAGGTGGCTTCTGTGCATGGGATTTCTCAGCATTGCCAGGACTGCACTTCCAGAGTTCATGCACCTGTACTCTGCACAAATCCTGCTTCTGGTATCTGTTACCGAGTTTAAGCCATCAAACTTTTCAGATTGAAAAGGAAAGGTGATAGGATGCAGCAAACACAAGTAGCTCTTCAGTACTGGTCACTGTGACATTAAGAATCCTGTTGAGAATTCCTAGTAAAGTATTTCCTATAAAGCATTTGGGACATGCTCCTATATGACTATGTCCCATATTAGATAAAGTTATAAAGCATCTTCAGTACTCAAACTAATTTCATGCACTAAATGATCCAAAACTGACAGCACAGAGTACAATTAGAAACTGGAAAACCTAGAATATATGTTGAGAACCAAGCCATGTAAGTGCCAGGGTATGTTATGAAAAACCTCACCAGCTAAAACAAACACACGTTAGCATTGTCATTTCTTTACCTCAAATGCAGAAAAAGCCTCTTCTATAAGAAATTAGAGCCACATTACTTACTGGGCTTGGAATAGAGTCAGGATCAAGCTTCTTCTGTGGTGGGCCTGAGAGCTGTGCTGGGCCTCCAGGAAAAGCACCAGGATAAGACAGTTGAGGTGCTGCCATCTGAGGGCCATAGTTTGCTGCACAGACACAAATGACAATTCATTTGAAGTATTAAGTTCCATTTTCAATGCTTAGCATCAATATCTGCCATGCAATTAATTCTTTCTTAGCCAAGTGCAACTCTCCTGCCTCTCTGTTTTCAGCAATGGATAGAATAGAAATGGATTTCTGTGACTCAGTTTGGCTTTACTTTGTGTTTTTAAAAAGTAAGAACAACACCAGATGTGACAACTTCGGCTCCAAAGTTTCCAGGTTTATGTCAAGTAGGATGGTTAGTAGAAATTACCATAGCTACTCATGCCAGGCCATTATCTCAGTGAGAATCTCTCCACTAACATCAGTCAATACAAATTGATATCATTAGCTGGCTTTTTGCATTCAGTTGCAATCCATTATTGCTAGAGCAAAGCATTTTTGAAAGCTGCTTGTGACAGTACCACACAAGACAGAAAGCAGCCTATACTTTTAGAGTGTAAGAAAAACTCTTTCCCATAGTATGTTGTGCCTTCACCACTTACTAACCACATAATTCTGCTTCTGATCCAAATCACTCTCTTTTTTCTTGTTACAGCCTCAACAGAGTGCTAAACCTGTGAGCAGAAGCAGAGCCTGTCTCAAGTGTACTGACTGACAATGCACATCTTCCCCTTCTACAGAAAGGGAATTCAAATCTCATTTCTCCCAGCCAGCTGAACATTCAGCCATGAAAGGACACAGTTCCACAGTGATTGTCCCTGCAGCTTTGTCTACAATTACATAACAAACATCCTTCCCTACCTTGCTGAGGATGATAGCCAGGCCCTGGAGGCTGTCCCGGAAGCTGCTGCAAGTTGGAATTTGGAGGGACAGGGCCAGGGATTGCACCCTGCCTGGCCATAGGAGGCAGTGCTGACTGAGCACCAAGGCCATTAACACTGTTTGCTGGTGGAGGAGGCAGCTGTGGTGCAGGTGGCAAACCCATCTGCTGAGGTGGTGGCAGTCGTGGGCCCTGGAAAGCTGCTGGATGCCCTGGAGACATGCAGGAGCTCGGAGCAGTGCCAGGACCTGAGTGAGAAACTGTCAGGTGAGTCCCAAGTGATAACCTACCAAACCTGTGTCAAAGGTGTTCTGGTTCTGCTCAATACATTTCTGTAGCATGTAGGCAATACTGTATCCCGTACTGATAGTGCTGCCTTATGGGACTCTGTGCCTGTTGACATGACAAACCATGGTTTAAGTCTCAGCCGATCCAATCATTTTACTTCTTTTGGCTCTATTTGCAATAAAACCCTGCAGCTGGGGTAGATGGGGAAAGAGTGAGGGAAGCCAGAGTTGGACAGTTCTTCACTAGAACACATATAGATCATTCTGCTTTCAAAATAATACTCCATTTCAGAACGTGAAACAACATTCTTTTTGCTCAATGATGAATTTCTCCTATGTGGCATGTTTTTGTTAGTCTGCTATTTGTATTTCACCATTACAGTTTTGATGGAAATAATTTGATATTAAAAGATGAAACGTGGGAATTATTTTGTACACACTGGCAATGAATTGTTTGTTATTTATAAGGTGGATTCCAATTATAATTAAGAGGACCCTGGAAACAGAGGGTTTTTGAGACTTTTAATCTGTGAACTTACTACTTTACAAGACCTTTATTTTCTAGTCAGATTTTTCCCCAAAGACCTAGGGCAAAATAATTTTCAAATGAGCTAAAGAAAACCCCAAATTAGGTCCGAAGCAAAAGGACCAATGTGTTCATATACAAATACTGAAATACACCCTCTGTCAGATATGTTAACTTTGAAAAAAGTCTTTACATGCAAATTACAAACCTCCAAGCACATAACATAAGAATAATTTTAAATAATTGTCTTAAAACTGTTTATATAACATATTTTGCATAATTTAAATACATATCGGCATTCATGGTTGGAAGTAATTTACATGGAAACATCACACAATCATATCTTTAGGGCCTAGGTTTGAGACGGTATAACATCAATAAAATGTAGATAAATTTAGATTAAAACCCAAAAATGTTTCGACAAAAAAAGAAAATGGTCTTGTAACAAGAGAAACTAAAAAGCTGAGAAAAATTAAACCCTGTCTGCATATTATTGCTCATACCTTGGCTGTTACTGACAGGTTCACTAAGTAATTTGAGAAATGACCAATGGGATACTCAAATTTTATCGAAGGTCTGTCAAACATCAATTCAGAATTAGCCCAATACTACAGATTTAAGGAAGTGGATGAGATTAAACAATTCTAAGAACTTTAGCCAATGATGGTGGTCAAAGGTCTCATTTTCTGTTAATACAGAAGTTCAATAAGTTTCTGATTATCACAGTCCTAATGCTTCAACTGAGAAGAAGTCAATCAGATAAACCCAATTACCGTAGCTATTTATCTGCATGTTGTTGAGCTGGTCAGCAAGTTGTGCTGCAGAGGAAGTAGGTGCAGTATTTGGGAAGGCTGCTTGTGACTGATGACTGAAGGGAGGATAGGAAGGTCCTGTGTTGCTTGAAGGTGGAGGGCCTTGAAACCTAAAGGAAAAAATCAGTGCAGGTATGCAAAAAAATTACATCAACCAATCACAATTCTCAAAGATCTCATACCTCCTCAAGGTGGAGCTGAAACAATTAATTAGAACAAAATCCTCAGAGAGTACACCCACATTCTGCTCAGAAAATGTACACTTGTATTAAAACACACGAAGCACAGGAAGGACAGAGAGATTGCACACTTGTTTAATAAAACAAGGCAGCCCATGTTTGTTTGCACACTTGTTAGAAACCAAGCAGAGTGAGTATGCCACAGCAAAGTGAGAGCACTAGTAACTGTAAGTCTAAAGATTAAGAAACACAAGCTTTGAACATGTCACAGCACTCCATCCCCTTTCCAAGCTTATAAAGGAAGATTCCCTACCAGGGATGGGTGAAGAAGATTAGGAGAAAAATCTGTGAAGAAAAGAAAAGGAAGTGAGAAACTGTTGAGGAGTTCTCTGTAGAGGAAAAAAGAAGATGTTGGTAGGGAAAACTTCATGGTTATCAGATATGGAAAACATGAATGCAAGAAAAGTAACTAAAGAAAAGAAAGCAGTAACACACGTGTGGCTTACAAAGGTATTTTCTACCAGACTATTTCACTCTGGTAAAATAAGATTTCAGGCTATGTCCCAGAGACAAACATGGATTTTCCTGTGAACCCTTGTAAAACTGAGGACGGGCCCAGCTATTTCAAGAGAAGTAGAATTCACTTTACTTGAAATTTTCATCTGGAAAATTCCTAGATGCCTAGAACAGCAGCTCTGAGCAATTTTGGAAAGAAAAAAACAAAACAAGAACAGATGAAGAACAGGAGATGTGCACTGTCAGGGCACTGACTGGAAGCTAAGGAAGGGAATCAGTATTTTGCTTGGTCATATCAACCTGACTGTTTTTTCATCTTCAGGACAACCACTACTTCTCCCTGTGCATGAGTACATCATCTTGAACAACTGATCCTCAGTCTTTTTGGGTCCTCCTTCCCACAGTGCTAATAAACAGCCTTCCCTATCTTGACATGAAGTAACTATACAACAACTAACAAGCTCAGAAGCAGAGTAAGATTTCAACCAGCTACAAGAAGAATGTTATAAGGTGTCAAGTTCACTAAAACTGAAAGAGCTATAGGCACACAAACTAATTTTGCCGCTCCTGGGAGATGTACAAAATAACATTCTACAGAATTAAATAAAAGAGCTGCCTATTGACTCACTTTGTCTGAAACACAAGTGTTGTGTTATAAAGCTTGGCTATCCCCTCACACAACTTTTTTTCAAAGCCTTCTTTTTACAGCTTTCACCTGTCCCTCTTTTCTCCCCTTCCCATTCCTGCCCCCTTCACAGAGAGGTAACAGAAGACAAACAGCTGAGATGTAAGGTATTAACCCTTTCCAGTCACCTGTGTGGCTGCTGTCCTGGTGTACCAGACCCCTTCTGGAAACTCTGGCTGAACTGATGTGCACCAGGTGGTGGAGGCCCAACAGGAGCTGGAGATCCAAAAGGCACAGTTGATTTCGACACACCTGCAAAAGATTAAGCAGTTTTATGTAAAACCCCCTAAGAAAGAACAAGATGGACAAGAAATGCAGGTTTGCAGCTCTGTTCTAGCATTAAGAATAACTTTGGATCACCCTGCTCAAGCAGCGGGGCTGGACCAGAGGTCCTTTCCAATCTCAGTGATACTGTTGGAAAGCACAGATTTCTGGTCAGTTATAAAAGCAGATATGAAAAACTAGGAGAGAGTAAAAAGGAAACAAATAGCAGTTCATAATTTTGCAGCAAAGAATCCAAGAGAGACAGTAAAAAAGAACCTAAACAAGCAGACCCTGCAAATGCCACTTTGGGACAGTGGTAATTCCCTGTCACCCAGTTACACTTCAGGGTAGAAACAAGAGATCCCTTTGATTTCAGAGACCAAGGTAAGAATGAAAACTTAAAACAACTTTTAAAAACAATAACAAAAAGAGCTTTCATATGTAGAACCTGGTTTCCTGTGCTGCAAATGGTTCTTAATTCAGACCTAGTATAGTGATTATGAAGAAACTGTAATTTATGTAAACAGCACTGCTGAATGAACAGCCTTTTAAACCGTATTTCTTGAACTATCTTCCCTTTAAATCTAACAAAAAAAAATCATCTGGTATGAAAACCAGTATTTTCCCCAAGTGTTCTAGTAAGTCAATTACCAGAAGCATTTATATCATAATTCTGACTACATTCAGCATTTGATTAGAGTAACACAACTCCTGCTGTCTTTAATAAGAAGTTTTAGAGAAACTGGGTAAAACTTTTTTCTGTTTCCTATTGCAGTATCAGTATAAAACTCACATGAAGTAGAAAGAGATGCAAAACACCATCAATACAAAAGTAGACTCCGAAAACAAATTTTAAGCCAAAATAATACCTGGTTGAGGTGCTGAGTATGAGGAGTTAGGGTCCCCATAATGTCCATAATGAATTGAAGAATTAGGTGGTCCAAAACCTCCTATTCCTGGCTGGGATTGGGAATACGGAGGAGCTGCAACATAACCTTGTTGACTCATGATGGCAATTTTCTCATTCCAAGTTTTGTGTTGTCTTCAGGAATCTACAAAAAGGAAAATGACACCTGCTACTATTCATGACTCTCTGTGCATTTTAAAAGGCTGTGAATTCTATTCCCCCCGAAAAAAAAGACACCTGTGAAGGCAAAAAAATGACCTGAAGTCAGAGGTAAATATTGGTTTTGCCTGATAGCTTAGTTTCCTCAGCATTATCACATGCTGCATTTAAATGGGATTCACCTCTTCCAAGTCCATGGAGAGAACTGTAAGCAATGGATGCGCAGATGGAAAAAACTCTCAAAGTCCCAAACTATTCTTGGGCCTGGAGAGAACCTTGACTTCAACTACATGTGCAAAATACACTGTGATTCCTGCTCCCCAAATACCAGCCACCCCAAAGAACACACTGAAAAAAATCAGGAAAGGCAGAATGACCAGAGCAGAAAATTCCCACTAGCAAATCCTTCTCCTGTGCTAGCACATCTCATTTTAGAGGTGTGGAACATGACACCAGTTTTCCACCAAACCTTTTACAAACCTTCTACATCAGCCCCACTCCAAGCAAATGATGGAAGATTCCTTGCTTTTGATGCTGGTGAAACAGAGAATAAGTACAGGATAGGGAGAGCCCCTAATTCTGGTTGTCTTCTGCATTATTTGCCCAGGCCTGAGCAGCCTTTTTACTCCAGAACTCTACAGATTGCCAAAATTTAGCACAAGATATTCCACAAGGGCGAGTTGAGGTAGTGTGGCCTCAGCACTTTATGTTTGCCCTTGCTGTTATCAGGCATCTTCTCCCTAAGTTTCACATCTTGATGTTGTTGTTAAAGAAAATGAAACAAGCAAACCCCAGAATTCGACAGAAGGCAATTCAGAAAGAGTTTTCAAATGAGAGTATTCACAAGACACATAATATCTTTCTTGTAGTCAGATTTTGTTTAACAAGATTGAGTAACATTTTCAGCGCAGAGTCCTGCCATCATTTTTAGAAGCAGAAAATCTGAAGAATCCTGCATTGCCAAACCATATGATTGTACTTCACTAGATTAATTTTCAGAGATAGTGCCCTTGCCACCAAGGGATCTGAAAAGTTATTAAGGCTGTACACTCAGCAGCCTTGGTAAAGAACTTCCTATTTTCCACGTGAGAACTTCTATTTTGGCAGCAGACTGGATTTAACAATAACAGAATTTCACTTTCTTGAGGCCTGAATTAAACTGTTATGAAAAATGCTGGGGATCCAAACCCTAAATGAACATTTACTCCTTCTGTAGAGTCCCAAGCATATAGGCCAGGCATTTGCAAAGAACTAAAAATATACAGCAAAAATTAGCATTTCAGATGTTAAGTATTCCTTTGAAATAGGTTTCCCAACCATCTGTACTTCACATTCTTAAGTTCAAGCTATGGAGTTATCTTTAAACATGGAACCTAGATGAAAATAAATCAGAAATTGTGCACACACAAAGGCACCTCAAATTTACAGCTCCAAGAATACACAGATCAATTTATGCTGCACTGGCACATGTCAGTAGAGAAAAGTCATCTATATCAGAAAGCCAATTCCTAGGCTTTCAAATAAAAAAGATATATCTGAAGAAAAAAACCTCAACAGTTTTACTGATCACCCACATCAGACAAGAAACCACTCTGAGCTGTGCACAGGCCCTGGCCCCCTACACTCTTCCGTGCAGCAGAAGATTTCTTCACTTGCAGTAGTTAACTGCTTCTGGGAGTTAATCCTATGGAGTTTTCTCCTATTTATTAATTAACAAGGTAAACACGGGGAGAAGAAAGAAAAATGTTTAATCAGAGGCTTGGTGCTGCCAGCTTCTTCCCTCCCCCACCTCCATCAGAAAAGACGTGGCAGTGAGAGCTTTAGTTGCTCCAAAAGACACTAATTTAGCATAAATTACCTAAACACCAGCACAGACATATATATATATATATATTTAATATCTATATAAAGGAAGATATTTTCACTCAGAGGCAGCTGCAACAACCAACACCTTAAGCTGCAAGAGCATTCAGACGAAATTACTTCCTCAACAGCTTACTCACACACACACAAAAATCTTGCCACGTCAAACTTCTCACAGACAGTATAAACACACAGAGGTTGTGCTGAAGTCAGACAGGAGCTCTAACCATAGACAAAATAATACAAGTTTTTCGAACACAGCTCCAGATTCTATTTAGCACCAAGGGTATTTCAGGATGGGTATATATATCGACTATCAGAAATGAGTGTTTTAAGGTCGCCTGAACAATTATGAGCATTTCAGAAACTATACTGCGGGGGAGGGTGTTGGATGCACTGCCACAACATGAAAAGAGTTCACGCAGAAGGTCAGGAAAACTTTTTTCTCCCTATGTCAACACTAGTTTACCTCATCCCCCATAACCTGGGGAACAACACCAGCACTGAAGAACAACTGCGGAATTTAAGGGACCTCTATTACAGAATACGCTGTAATATCAGAGGATCGCTGCACCTTGGCAACTCTCTGGCGTCTCAGTGAAGATGTAAAACTAAACTATGTGCAAGCAGAAGCAGGACAACAGGAACAAAACCAGGCTCGCGTCCTTGGCTCCCTGAAGGAGAAGTATTAACTTTGTATTTCTCCGGAGACACTGTGCTCCCTAACGCGTCATCTGGGCAGAAGTGCTGTCCCTTCCCATGGCACGCTGCAGTCTCAATTTGCAGCCCATCTCGGGGGTGTGCACCTTTATCTGTGCAGAACGGATATAGCCGCACACACACACGGAATGCAACACAGCTACACACGTATTTCAGGGCTCTTTTCCGCTAACACACTGCGAACCGAGCTATGAACGCAAAACCCTAAATCCCTCCCCGTTCACTGCCAAGCCCGCAAAGCTTTTCCACGCTTTTTAAACACGCGCGTAACTTTTCCATCCCCACCGCCTCCAAGTTTTAAGCCACCGATAAGCCCGCAACAGGTCAAGCCCGCAACAGGTCGAGCCCGGC
>JAHLSL010000020.1:26439901-26490157 GCA_025920805.1 Petroica traversi
GCGAAGGGCAGCCCGGGCCGGTCACGCCGGGATGGCGTTTCCTCCTGCGCCGGGGCACGCATCCTGCTCCGAACAGGGAGCAGGACACACGGGGTGCTTTTGTTTCCTCGTATGTGCCTGAAAAAGAGGATCACGGGATCAGTGAGGTTGGAAAAGAGCTCTGAGGTCATCGAGTCCAACCTATGACCGAGCGGCACCACGTCAACTAAACCATGTCCCTCAGTGCCACGTCCAGGCTTTCCTGAAACGCCTCCAGGGACGGTGACTCCACCGCCTTCCAGGGCTGCCCATTCCAATGTCTAATTATCCATTCTGTGAGAACTTCTTCCTAATGTCCAACCTAAACCTCCCCTGGAGCAGCTTAAGACTGTGTCCTCTCATCCTGTGTACGTCATCCTGTGTACGTGTATCTTTAGAACTACATTTTACACATCTATATCTTACGTATCTCTATGTAAAATTATGCCACCTGAATATCGACAGTGAAATATGATGCAGGTACTTTACCTGTTTGCATACTCCGGTTTTAATTACTGTTCAAGTTCAAAATGCTGCCTTGGTTACAGGATAGGTGATGTTTTTCTAATTAACAAAGTAGAAACATGGGAGTAACACGAGAGAGACTGGCAGTAACATGAGGAAGATGTATTTGTAAAGTTACTTTTCCCCCAGTCACAAATAAATATTAATTGTGTTAAAGTGAAAAGAAAGGAAAGTGGCAGATGAAAAAAAGTAATCACTCAAAGAATCATAGCATCATAGAATGTCCTGAATTGGAAGGGACACACAAGGATCATCAAATTCCAACTCCTGGCCCTGCACAGGACAGCCCAAATAATCACACCACAACAGCTGCATAACTCACATACATCTGGAATTCTGTCTCCAGAGGCTTTCTTATCCTTGTCCTATAACCTTAAGAAGCCTTTTTAAAGTACGAAACAGTTTTAGAGCTATACCTCAGTAATAGCTGACCTCAAAACAAACTGTCCAAAGCATTCATTACCGTACAAAATAATTCTGAAAAATAAACCCCTTTGAAGCAGATGTTGAAATGAAGATACACAGTGGCATCCTTTACATGAAAGACTCACTAGAAAACTCAACAAGCAACACAAAGTAGGCAAGAACAAGACTTGACCAGTCTTATTCGTGCTATCCAGAGCTGGAATAACCATTAAATAATATAAGCTGGTTTTCTACATGTTATCAGAACCAATACTGTTGGATATGCCAGGAAAAGTCTAAAACCTTTCAAATCTCTCCCAGCTGTCTAATGGGAATGGAAAATTTTGTCCCTGAGGTGACAAGCATCGGTTAAACTGGATGTGGTTTTGAGGGTATCAGTGACTCTTTCATAAGCAGGATGCAAACCAATGCCTTTCATCGCTGCTGTGCTGCTGTTTCACCCCTCGCCCCTATCTCTTTTCCTGGTTATACAGACACATTAAAGTTATGAAAAACTCTTCTGAAATACCACGCTGCTCAGGAAAATGACAGGTTTAAGTTTGGACATTCCCTTCTTTGCCAGGGAGACAGGCAGCCACTGTCCCAGAAGCCCAAGCTATTAACAGTAAGCAGCTGTGGATAACTCAGCACCGAGGAACCGTGCACTTACTTGGCCACTGAATACTCACTATCAGATTTCTCCTCCCTGAAATCAGCTCCAGTGAAACCGAAACACGAGATCAGCAAAAGACAGTGAGGAGAAGCCATGGCATTGGCAGTTCTTCCCTTAATTCAGGCCCACTCTGGATATGGATCAAGATGCCTCTCTTTTCTGAGGATGCTCCTGTTGTCCTTTAGACTGGCACACTGAGACAAAAGACATGCAGCATGTCACAGTCTGGATGTTTGGAAGCTACAAGTAGGATTTATCTACCATTTTCACCTATAACATTAAAAGTAATTTAAGGTTTTCCATTTCAGAAACGTGGAAACATCATTAAAGATTTAAGTGCGTTATTGGTCTGGAAAGTAATTTCCCAAAATGAGAATGCAGGATTGCTGAACTATTCTAAGTAATGTTATTAAATCACTTTAATTAAACTGTAAACATAAAATCTGAATCTGATTCAGACTGGTTTGTTCTCTATCGTTGTCAGCAATGATGACCTTGTAGGTTAAATTACCTTTCTTAGCAGAATCAATTTGGTTGGAAAATTGGTTCCTACACAATTGGTTCTGCTGAAAATGAATGTGATTTCATACATTTCGGACCTAATTTGGAGTTAAACTGGTGAAGTAAATAAAATGTGTCTAAATCTAGATCTGTTTTAATCTATTAAAAAAAGAAATAAATCCCCTGTCTCTAAAATCTCACTTTTAAAGTTCTCACTAGAAAACACATAGTCAACCATCAGCTTGGGAGATTATTGGATATAGAACCAACACAGGATCTGTAGAAGGCTAGCTCAAATCTTTCAGAGACCATTATTAAATTTGGGTTTTAATTATTATTACTTTTCAAATAATTTGAGATTGAACTGTTCCCAGAAATTACTACTGGAGGTCTAAAAAAGTCTAAAAAAGTCCCTGCTGAAGAAACTGTCTTGTCTTGGTCTCATAGCACATCCCATTAAGACAATGTGTGTGGGATTCCAGGAATCCTAAATCCTATCCTAACCTTTTCAGTTA
This sequence comes from Petroica traversi, assembly GCA_025920805.1. Taxonomy (NCBI): domain Eukaryota; kingdom Metazoa; phylum Chordata; class Aves; order Passeriformes; family Petroicidae; genus Petroica; species Petroica traversi. The sequence continues at coordinate 26,442,539 of JAHLSL010000020.1, forward strand.
CTGGATGCCCTTAAAATACAGCCTTACTTCAAGCTGCCAGGAAGAATCAGAACAAACCTTTCTCTAGGGGAAGATGTAAGCAATATTGGGTATGTTCTTTAAAGAAAAGCCTATTTCATCACAAGGAATAGTTCATATAACTCCAAGGATTATACATTTTAAAAGGCTCTTCTTTTTGTTGAAACTGTTTTTCTTCTTTTATTTCATTTGTACATTCTTCAGACAAAGCTACAGGTTTCCTTTTGCACATCAGAAGGGTTCTAAGAGCTATTTACATAAAAAAGATTACTTTTTTCCTGCTTTTGCTTACATATAATCCCTAAAATTGTCTGTAATGTTTTGCCTTCTGTATATTTAAGGTCTATGAAAAACAGCTTACAGCTCTGTGTAAAGCACTTTACAAGAAAAATGAAAATTATATTTTAAAATATTATTCAATTACAATGAAAGCAAAGACTTTGGTATAAAAAAATCAAACTTTGAAGGAATTATGTTCTTCTCAAAAGAAAATCATGTGTCAGATTGGAAAATACTACATGAAGAAAAAGAAAAGATGTAACATTTCAGGAATCAGAACACTACTGTAAGAAGAAACACATCAGCGTTGTGACTCAGCTACATTTCTAATATAAAAACCTAAGCACAGTAGAAACCTGAGAAGGAGTACAGCAGAAGTGAATGCTGATATTTTGATTAAACAGTCTCAAAGGAAATTAGAAAATACTGGAGTGCACCCTTAAACACTGCCCTACGGGGAATGAAAACAGCAAAGGGTTTTCAGAATGCCAGACTGCTGTAGGTGTTGTTATTCAGGGAAAAAACAATGCAGTAATGTTAAACCCTGGGCTTTCATTCATTGCTGTATGTCTTTTAAGTGCCCTGTGTTAATAGATACTTCCTACACAGACTGTCCACTATCACCCATTTCAGCTCAGGCATGGGGACATGATAAAGGAAGAATTCATTCCTTACTGGTTTGTTGGGTTTGGGTTTCTTTTCAGTAAGGTAACTCAGGCTGTAAATCAGAGCACCCAGAACCACAGTGGGTCCTGGCCAGTGGAAAGGCCATTAGAGATTGCTGAGCACATGGGATCATGCCAGTAAATCTCCCTTTTTCCTCCTGCTGAGTGCTGACCTCCAGCTCCACAGCAATGGTAAAGCTGTGCTACCCCTCGGGCTGCTTTCAGCACAAAAAGGTCCTGGCACCTCGTGCTCATTAAAGTTTCCAAAGTATTTTTAAATGAGAAGGAGTCCAATTCCAATTAATAGACTTGTATTTTGTTTGTCTGAATTCATCTGCAAATTCATTTAGACTGATTATACGCTCTATTCCCTGCTGTGAACTGGGATGTGTTGTAGTTGCTGGTAGCTTCAGAACAGCTGCACTGTTTCACCCTAGAAATGGCTGAGTTTTGTTATACCCTGCAGAGAACAGGAGGACTGGGAGTGCTCCACTCCTTCCCTGCCCCAACCCTTTTAAACATCCCTGGCCACTGGTAGGCTCACAATGACAGCCTCTGTTTTCTCCCTAACTTCCCCAAACAGAGGACAAAAATCAACCACCCCAAAAGGCATTCACTGCCTACCTCAGAAACTGTTTGGTAGAGTTTACTGGTGAATTTGCAAAGAAAAAGTTCTATTTAGTTCTATTTAAGCTGTATGGCAGTGAAAGAGTACTTAATGCTATTATTTGCTCCAGAGAGATTCTAGGTCTTGGAGAACAGGGCACTTGCCTTAAAGCCAAGGTCCTGGTCTCTTGTTAAGTTGGTCCCTCTTAGCTAAAACCACTTTCTTTCCCTGAAACTCAGTAAAACAGAAAATTTATAAAATGCTTTATGGCCCACATGTGGTAAGCTCTATGCAAGCCACACGTTACAAAAGCAAATGTGCTTTAGAAAAATTGACTGTGGCTACTTTCTCCCAAGAAAATACTTTCTGGCTAGCTCAAGCCTCTGGATTTCCCAATATCTGCAAACTGTGAGACTTCTTTGCTTACTCTCACTGACTGTTGCTATTTTGGTTTTCTAATGAAATCAACATTCTGGCAACTCAATCTGGAGCATTTACAGGACATAGATGTGGTGTTCTGAGAAAACTGCTGTGATGTTTCAGTTGGGGAATTTCAATTATCTTTTTAATTCATTTACTGCTATCTAAGATGCATGAGAGTGGAAGATTGCACTACCTGTTCTTATAAAAAAAAAACCCCAAAACTTGATTATCCAACTGTAATTGCTACATAATAAACCGTACCATAAAAACAAAGATGAGGCTTTATAATCTGATTAATAATGTATCATTTGTAAAGCACTGTGAATAAACATGAGTCTGTAAGAACAGCAGAAAGCTAAATGATCCTTTCTGTGTTTGCTTGCTGAATGTATGGAATTTCTCAAACATTGATATATTTCATTTTTACATTCAAAAGCATCTGAAACAGCTTTATTTACATTTGCTTTCATTTTACATTTCCTGCTTGTGTTTAAAATTTCTGCTGTATTAGTGGAATCTTGCTATAGAGCAGTACTCAAACTTACTATCATTTAAAAAGAGTGAGTTAATTCTTCATAACAAACTGGTGATGTGAGTTACTTAAGATGCCAATATTTCTATGTGTGTTCTTACTTTGCTTCTGCTTTACTCCAACACTAATGTTGAGGTAAAAAAATCTACCTGAGGATGGAAAAATTTGCATACCTGGAAAGAATCTCTGTTTTTTCTAAAAATATCAGTCTTGATTACAAAGTATTTTTCAAAATACTGGGTTCATCCCGTTTGGATACCTGTAGTAGAAAGCAATTGATGCCTTCCCCATGATCAATAAAAATAAACATCACAATTTCCAGTCTGGTAACCGGCTCCTGGCAAGAAGACGCAGAGCAACAGGCAAGGCTGCAGGATCAGCAGGGATGAAACATCAAGGTGTTTTTGGAGGGCAGATTTTTCCAATAGAATCTGCTCCACTTGGAAAGGAATTAGTTATCAAAGAGCTGGAATTCTTGTTCCTTTTGCCAGGAATGAAGATAGCTGGATTGCTTTTTAATCTATTGCAGTTATTGGGACGGGGGGTAAGATTTGGATGGGAGGTCCTGGTTGTGTCACCTCTGCTTCTCTGGTAAAGCCAAACCAGAACCATTCAGAGGCAGAGGGAGCAATGCTCTCTGCCTTTTGCAGGCAGGACTTGATGCCGAAGCAACTTTTTGTGCCCTGTCCTTGTGCCAGGTGCTGTATCTGGAACCATCAACATCAGGCCCACTGGGGCAGGCACTGAGCAAAAGAATTCACTGTAGTTGTGAGTGTTAGAAAGTGCTTCACAAATCTTACAGCTCGTTTTGCAATACAGAGGAAAGAGGGAAGGAAAGGATACTCCAGGATGACTCAAACTATCTAACTACAAGCAGAGAATTTCAGATGTTTTCGTATTTCAAGGTTTCACTGTATATACAGCAGCTATTTCTTCAATTTTCCTGATCCAGACCAAAAAATGAGAATTTTCAAGTGTGCAAACAGAACCCAGACTTTCCAAGATGCATACTGCATTATAACTCTGTCTTCCTCTGCTTCTTCTCTTGTTGTTTTCAGTATGGAAAAATTCATTCTTAGGAGCCTTCCAAGTAACAAACAATACCTGCTTTAAACTGCAATGCAGGAATAGTAGATTTTTATGCTGGACTGCAGCCATGCCTGTAATTGAGCTCTTTCAAAGCAATGAGTCGAGGGGAGTTAATCACCTCTACACTTGCTAACAGGAAACAAAATTTAAAAGATGAAATTTGATGCAGGTGAGTATTCATCAGACTAATGTTAAATCTTCATGTTCAATTTCCAGTTCCATATTAAGCCATAATGTCAAACTTCAGGAGATTATTTGGGCCTAATCCATATCTCAGCTATGATTAAAATATATTTTCTAACTGAATATGACATGGTTACTCTTGATTAATTTCACTGTAGTACCTCAGAGGGGAGCTTAGCATGGTGCATTTCTTTAGCCCAACAAGTTGGAATGAAATATTCTTTCAATAGGAAGATGTGAGATCATAAAATCCACGGTCTAAGATGAACAGATGGGTAGAAGGTGTTGTGTTACTCAACTGCCCTCTTTAAATGACAATTCAAAGAGCAGGATGAAGCATCAGGGCAGGGGTGAGGAAAGTGGAGCACCTGCTTGCATTACTTACATGCGTGTTCCATTCCAGGCTCTTCTAAGCTTTGGCAAAGAAGATCAATTTGGATTCCCACAGGCTCTGGGAGGAAGAATGTGATGCAGCATCTTCCTGCCAAAATCAGAAAGAAAATGACACATAAATGGTTTTCTTTTTACTTTAGAGTCTTTTATCAGAATTTTTCCAACTACTGAAGCCAAAAATGTAGTCATCCCATCTCCTGGGAATCAAAACGAAAAGGAAATAGACACCTAAGAGTCTTTCCAAGTCCCAAGAGTAAATTAGTTCTTGCTTGGTAAAACACAGGTATAAGTAAAACCAGCAGTGGAATGACACCTGGAAACACGAATTCTAGCCCAAAACCCTACTTCTAGATTAACAAGAAACTGCTAGTAATTCCAGTGTCACAATGTTTTTTTCCATATTCACAAAGCTTGCAGTGAATATGTTTACTTTTTCTCATGAAAAAATCTTGTGGTTTTTTTGTGTATTAATTTTTGGATGCAATCTGAAATCTCTGTCTTTTCATAAAGGAAAACCTTATCCAAGGATTTTTGTCCAAGAAGTCCAGGAAGAAAAAAAGTTTACTTCTCTTCAGCAAGTTAAGGAAAGTATTTCCTGCTTATCTGAGACTGGCTGTGGTAGGAACAGGTAGGACAAACACCAAAGAAACGTGAGAGTTCTCTTCACCAAGTTATCTTTTTTGTTATCCGTACATTTTTATGTTTGTATTTAAAGGTGCAGGTCCTTGCCACAGAGGTCTGTGATATGTACGTGCTTTGAGAGCTGCTCATTAATCTGTCTTCTAACATGCTGCACTGTAGTTACATTCTCTACACAAATTTCTGTTTACTCTGTTACAATTCAGCAAAGCTCAATGCTGACAGTGCTGTTTCTGTGTTTTGGAGGAAAGGGACTTCTTTTGCCAGTTTATTTGGGCTTTTTTTCCCTCGCAATAGGTCCAAAACTCCTAATCTAGGATGACACCATGTACCCTAAATGAGAAATACCCTCCTGCACATTTCTCTGCTTCTTCTGCTGCACTTCATTTGCCAATCTTGAAGCTGGGGAAAAGGACAAGAAAGGAGGACTAGTTCTAAAATTCCAACCCGTCACAGTACCTTGCCTCATTAGGGGTTAAAATTATAAGCTTTTACTTTTAATGGTGAGGAAATGCTCATGCCTACTGTGAGTGTGAGCAGAATCTGGCCTTATAGCTAAGAATTGTCTATTACCTGTATTTTATATTTATTTTCTCTTCATTAAGAACTTGGTATTCCTGGTTTTGGTACCTGTGCCACTCAGTGTCTGTAGTTGCAGTGAGCAAACCCTCCTATCTGGCAGTGCACTGCAAAGTTCCTCATGCAATCAAAGCATCTGGATTTCATTAATTTGTCTTGTAGGACAAGAGAATTTTGCTGGGAAAAGATGAAGAGAATCAGCTTTAATGGATGTTAGTTGGAGCCATCCATTTGAACCTCCCATCAATATATTTAATTCACATTGTCATTTTATACCTCTTTTGAAAATTAAATCCTTTCCATCTGTCTCTGTTCCTTGTTGCTTCTTGAGTGAGGGGAACAAAATTTAAGGGTAGCAATCAAGCAGAAATGTATTTTTCTACTTCTGTAAGGTTTGTGGAAAATGATGTTTAGATCTGCCTTCAAAATTTGCTTTTACCTTATGTAACTACTGAATTGTAGGACTACGAAACAAGGTATGTTATTAGGCAATGATTTGGGAAGAGAACATGTGCTGAGGTGCCTGACATTGCCCAGTTTGCAGAAGCCACTTAAAAAAAAAATCACTTGAAGGGATATATTGGAAGAGGTCATCTTCCCTTCATTTGGAAGAGACTGTGTGTCATGATTCCTTTAGTGGCATGGCTGTGATTTTATCATTTGTTCCATTAAACCAGCTATATATTGACGAGTAAGGGTTTTTTTCTGTGTAATTAAAAAAAACCAAACCAAACCAACCAACCAACCAACCAACCAGAATCCAAAACAACCAACAACAAAAACCACCAAGAACCCACCAAAAAAATAAGCAGTGGCATTTTTTTTTCCCTTTTCCCCCCCTGCTGTTTCTCTCATTTGGCTAAAATCACAGTCTACGATAAATTGGGTAGTTTATTAAATTGTTTACAGATGATACAGTTAAATCTACTAGAAGGCTGTTAAAATAGGTATTATTAGGGAACTAGCTTATGTTGGTTTTAATGTGGAAAAAAGTGAGATATGAAAAGAAAATGAAATGCAGAAAAAGGAGGAACTTAGACCATCTGGGTACTTACAGCAGTAAAATGCTGCCCATAAATTAGAGATCATGATATCCCCTTTCCCTCTGTCTCTTCCTCATTACTAAGGAATGGGTGGAAATGTTTGCATTTTTAAAGAATCCACAGACCTAGGACACTACTGTAGGAAACTGCAGGTGAAATGAAAGCTTTGCTTTTATAGCTGGATGAAAAGACAAACATATGTCTTATTTCTTCTCACATTTGGAGAATGTCTTCTGAACTCAGCTGCAGAAATACTTGATTTAAATTAGATTTTAGATAAATCCACTTGTAGTGAAACTGTTCAGTATCATAAATTATTATTCCAGTATGAAAAGAAAATATATGGACAAGTGGCAGCAGATGAGGCAAAGGAAACTAAGGAGTGGTCACCAAGACCACACAGAGTTTTAAAGGAATTCAAGGCTGAAACAACTGACCATTACTGAGATTAGAGAGTGCCATTTTCTAATTGAAGTGTTCCAAGAGAGGCTCAGAAAACAAGAAGCCTGTCAGCCTGATATCTATCCAAAACACAGAGGTGGAAGCTGTAATATGGAACAGTGGACATCTGGATAAATATGACTTATCTGGGAAGAGTTAAAAAGGTTTTCATAAAAGGAAGTCTTGCCTCACAAACATAAGGCAGTTCTTTGAGGGGATCAAAAAACACGTGGATAAGGGTGATCTGATTGATCTTGGATTTACAAAAGGCTTTCAACAAATTCCTTCACCAAAGGCTTTTAAGGAAACTAAGCAGCCATACCAAAACATGGCTTAGAAGTATAAGGTGATACACATAGGGGAAAAAAGCCATTAATTCACGTGTAAAACTATGTGCTTTGAACTAAGCACCACCAGACAAAATTTTAAGATTTTGAAAGATAATCCCAGGAACACATTAACTCAGCAGTGTCTGAAAGAGTAAATTAGGAGTTAGCAGTGTTGGGGTTAGCAAGTGGAGGACAAAATAGATATGGCCATATTATTGCATAAATCCCAACTTGGCTTCCTGAAGGCTGTGTGGTGTTGAAGACCCTCATTTCAAATAGGACTTAGAACTACAGAGAATGTAGAGAAAGAAAATGAGGAGAATGAAAGGTTTGGCTTTCTCTATTAAGAATGATTAGTTAGTGTATTCTGTGTTTGAAAAAAAGGTGGTTATGCAAAAGGTCTGTAAAATAAGTTCATGGAAATGTGCCTGGGGATTGCTTGGTCACAGTATTCCCTGATCCGTGAACCAAGGGACATCAAGTGAATCTGTAGAATGCTGATTCAAGGCAGAGAAGGCAATTCTTTATGTCACTATTTAGTTAGGGACAACTTCCTGTGCTAAGATAAAGATACTAAAAGTTATGTGGGCCCAAGAGGAAACAGCATGCAAAAGTTCATGGAGGAGAAAGTCCTGTTACAAAGTACAGAGCTGCCATATCCAGCTGAGGAAGTGAGTGGAGGCTGCCTGAGGAAAAAAATGCACCATTTTCCATTTTCCGTGTTCCATTTTGCATCTATTATCAGAGACAACATTTCAGGATAAATGGTCTCACTTTGGCTGTTCTACAAGTATGGCTATTCCTACCTCATCACAGCTCATCCAGGCTATTGTGATGGGTTTTTGGGTTTTGTTTTTTTTTGACTGGCAGCTCTTGAAGGGCGATGAGCAAGGAGAGGTTTGACCTGGAAATCTTTTAATACAGATCTCATCATACAAGACCAGATTGAAGCCAAAGCTTTCCCTGTATTTGGGCACAGACAGATGTTGAGTGAGTTCTGCCAGTTGTTATTTTCCCAGCTTAGAGGATAATTTGTGACATCAAAGTTTTATCGCTTGTTGCCTAAAACTGGATCTTTAGGTTTTAGTGAAACAATGGAGATGGTGGCAGTGGTTAAAAGGCTGTAGTTGCCTTTAGCTTGAAATTTTTCAGTGTGTTTTGAAAATAATCTCAGAGTTGATGCAATTTATTTAAACTCTAGAAATTACAGAGGCCAAAAAGTCATAAACTCTCTGATGGGCTCCACTTTTATCTTGATGTCCAGTTTCTGACCTGCATTTAGAAATCCTGAAGGATGCAAAAGTTTACAAAGAATTAAAAAGCAAAACATGCTGCAGCATAAGCATTATTCTACAGGGCAAATGGGAATTGTTAAGGCCTGTAGAATATTCTTTCTGAGATTAAGACGTAGGAAGCTTTGGGTCTCCCCATCATGGGAGCAGTTTAGTTACAGACTTCAAATGCAGAGCAAACAAGAAATTAGCCCTTAGAGGAAAGCAACAATTTGTTTGTGTAAGAGTCCCTCAACAAGCTGACAAGATAAAAGTTGTTTCTCCTATTTTTTTCCTCCTCTCAGGATCACAGCTCTTGTCAGTTCATGCAAAGAGTCCTATATCCCTTTAAATGTACCAGTTTAAAATATCCCCAAAGCTTGGTCATATACCAAAATAAAACAGATCTTGGTGTTCTCACTGGCCATTTTTTCGGCAGAGCAATCACTAATCAAGGTTGTTCTGATCTAATATTTTACACGTTTCAGTTATATGGCCAAAGTGGTAGAAGCTTCTGTATCTAGCACAAATTCCCATCACATATGTGACCATCCAAATGCAGGGGTGATTCTCCTTAATTTGATTTGTCCAATAAGTATATGAAGAAACTCAGAAACACAGATCAGATTTGATTATTTGTATTTACCAAAATGATAAGAGACTAATACAAGCTCAAAACACCCTAACAGTAATTAAGCATTTAATCACAAATTTATAACATTTGAAGGACTGATGTGATGAATTCTTCTAAAGCAGATGTTTAATTTTTGTATTTAACAGAGTGTCATAGAGCATTTGTTGCAGCTATATACTGAAGAATTTTATTGCGATAAACTCTATGAAAAGTTGCATTATTATGTAAAAGGGGGAGAATTATGTCTAAAGCAAGATTCTGCCTAGGGAAAGACTAAAAATCTCCCTGCTACAGCAACATATCAACACTGCAGAAGATAATAGGCAGTTAGCCACCTTGAACTGTTTCAAGTGAGGTGTCTGCACTCAAAAGTTGTCTAGCACAGCCCCTTTAGAGGCCATCCCCTTTCCTAGTATGGCTTCTCTGGTGGTGTTTTCCTGAAGTATTTAATTGTATGGCAACCTGTGCTTGTTTTGCTTCTCCAGAACTGTTGACTTGTAGTCAATAAAGTAAGCACTCTTCCTCCTACCAAATCCTGTTACTGAGAAAGTGACATTTTCCTCTGTTTGAATAGGGATCTTGTCTCCACCCAGGCTTTGTGTTACCTTAGTGTCTTAGAGGACTAATGAAGGACTCGAGCTCCTAAAAGTCTGTCTACTTTTTCCAGTCAGAATATTTCAGTTTAACAGAAGATCCTGCCTCTACCTTGATATTTTTTGCCTTTGAAGCATCACTCCAGGGGTCACTTAAAGGACAGATGCACTGGATATGTTTAAAGCCCCAGTGGTTATCTGCTACTTAGATGCAAAATCATGCAATTTGAATGATGAGTGTTTCCTGTAGCCCTGACATCTCTGACAGCTTAGAAGCAACCAAGTGGAAACACTTCAGAGAGGGACCTCAGTGAGTTTATGCTGTGAGAATCTGATGCCCCAGTACCCTGTGTCTCAAAGCAAGAGGCGTTTCTTTCGGAAACTTGTCCAGACATTAAAGATGTTTCTGGCCCACCTGCTGAACACTCTCCTTTAGAACCAGCTTAGTTCAAAATGCAGTGTGATTTAAGCCAGGCTACCTGACTTTGGGCTGAGGTGAGTAGGAGCTTATGCTGCCAGTTGTTAACTCCCAGCTAGAGGAATATTCATCCCTTGATGAAGAACAGTCACCTCTTAAACCACCCAAAACCCATCTTTTTTTGGTGCTTATAGTAAGGTTCCCTTTTAATGACACAATGCAAATCATCCATAGATAGCATCTGTAGGGAGATCTGATACTTCATTTTACTAACCCTCTTCCCCTCTCTCGCAACAGGCTGCATAAGAACAGGTATTATTAGAGTCCAATAGTAATTCAGGTAATTACTAAATAGCAGTGCACGTGAAACTATACTGAGGTCAGCGACAACTAGGAAAAAAAACCAATTCCAAGTCAGGGAAATGATAAAGCCTTTTTCTCCCTCTTTTTTTTCTCCCCTATATGCCTGCAGTGCTGCAGAAAGTGCATGCAGAGTAGAGACAAAAATCCTAAAGCTGGTTCAATCTAAGTGTATCAGTCATTCAGAGGATGTACGTGCTGTTTCACTTGAGATTCTGCTCGCTTTGTTTGGAGTAAAAATGCAAGAAATGGGTAAATTAGAGTTTAAAACGTCTGGCACCATTTACTAAAGAAAACTTATTGCCCAGATTGTCACAGGGAAAGGTTCACTTCTTTTTGGTGTTGTTTTGATTGAGCTGTCAGGAGAGTTATGTTTAAAGCCAGCCTTCCCTGCCTCACGGCCGAGCCCCTTTGTGTGCATTCCCTGAAGTTCCAAGTTCACTTACTTTACTCCGAAGGTGGGCTGAGCACCGGAATCTGACGACAGAGTGGGCTGTGCCCTGGCTGCGAGGGAGCTCTTGCCTTCCCCTCAATGCCTGCGTTTGCTCGTGCAGTACACGGCAGCAGCAACAGCGTGGTGCTCTGGGTCTCCAGCTCCGCCGGGCAGACGCATCTCCCACTCGGCTGAACATCTGCAAGCCAAGTTTTTCATGTTCTCCCGCGTGTGAATGCTGCCCAACTGCGCCGGGAAAATGGGCACAGGGGATTATCTCTGCATTGCTATGAGCGGAGGGGCGCCGTGGGGCTTCAGGCTGCAAGGGGGCAAGGAGCAGAAGCAGCCTCTGCAAATCGCCAAGGTAGGAGCGTGACAGAGAGATGATGTTGGGGTTTTGCGGACACGGGTGACACTTTGTTTAAATCCGCCCTGCTTCCAGGGAAGTGGTTGGTGTGGATCTTGCGATGCTTGTTTGAAATTGCTAACGTGTTTTGCGGAGTTTCTACAGGTGCTGATTCTGATATTGGTTTCAATAAAAAGGGATTCTTACTTTTTGGTAGCTTGCAAGTTTTGCAAAGATTTTGTTAGATGCTGAGTGTTTCACTTGTGACATGATGTGTGCTTTTCAGCTCCTGTTTGCTTCACTCTTTGGCTTTGGGTGCACTCGGCATATCGCAAAACTCAATCTCATATTAGGAAATGCTGCCCCAGTCATCTATTTATGAGAGTTTTTCTACTCTGGTCATAGAATAAATACAGCTATATCATGAGAAAATGTTCTTACTATTTTGGGAATCGTGGAAAGCACTACACTGACTTCTCCCTGGGTTTTGGAAAGTTATCCAGTCTTAGAAGCAGCTTTAATAGATGCCAAACGTTCCCTCTTGTATTTCATGAGCAATGCTGAAAATTACTGGACACTTTCTAAATTATCTGCACGTATAGAAGGAGGGCAAGGCAGACAGCAGAAGTTGACAATAAATTAAAAATAGGAACTGGTAGCCCCAACTGGAAAAATAATATTTCCAAAGTAGTTTTGTTAAAAATCAGTGCTCACTCCAGTGCAACAGCTTCTCCCCTGGTGCAACAATGAAGATTTGTCACGGTTATTAAGGCTTATGTAACTGTATGGAGCTGCATTCTGCTCTCCTAGACAAGAGGGACGAATTTTGTCCAGAGCTCTGAGCTCAGCAAAATACCACTGGCTGAAACGGTACAGGGGCTGATCATCATCCCATGAACTCTGCCTGGTTAGATTGAGGGAGAGAGTTTAAAATGTATCTTATCTCCTCTCAGTATCTTGGTAATGCAGCACACTGAATGGTTTGGTTTTACTTTGATAAAGTATTTTAGATCAGGAGTTTAGTATTTAAGCTGTAACTTTCTCAAGCTGCCAATACGGTTATTAATTAGTTAACTTTAATTTACTGGATCAGTTAACTTTTTCACTAACAGCATAAACAATGTATCTACCTCATTTTATAAGAGAACTTTTAGGTCTTCAGTCAAAAAAGGGATTATCTTTCACTATTCTTGTCTCTTATTTCCAGCCCCTCATATTAACCATATCCAGTAACAGAACTATGATTTATTGAAGGTCTCAATAATTTTTCTCATTCCTATTAAGTTTTTTTGTTTGTTTTTCTATATTTTGCAAAACTTGAACATGTGCACTTTTTTCCCTACCGATGGGCAACTGTTGCTGTGCAAGTCTCTGATAACAGATGGCAGTGGACTCCTGCCATCTAGTGAAAACTTGTAGCTAGAACTTAAAAACTCCTGAGTAACGGTAAAAGGCAAGTGGCCTTGATTACATAAAAACAAAAGTAAAAAGCCCAGCAGCTTGAACACAAGATTCTGACTCAACTTTAGTTTTCCTGATAAAAATGGTCTATTCAAGGGTGGATTGTTTTGGTTTTTTTCATATTCACATCCTAGACTGGGGCACTTAAGCCTGGATTCTGTTTTAGGACTAAAGGTTGGGAGTTGAGATACACAATAATACTCCTAAAGGGAAAATCCCCAGGAAAATATAGGCACATTTAGAAAGATAATAATATGTATTTTTAGGAAAAAACCCACAGGGGTTGCTTACCTTCATTAGAGCAGAGGGAAGGGCACTCAGGCTCTGGTCATGAATGGAGAAGTAATTGTGGTATGGATCTAAAGAGGGATATGAAATGGAGGGAAATGAGATAATCCATTAAAATATCTTAGGACACAAAATTCCCAAATTCACACTTACCTATTCTTTGATAAAGTCAATATATTGTTTTTAAAATTGAAGGAGTAAGTCACTGCAGCTCACTGCCAAAAGAAGCTCTTTTCAGTTTGTTTTATACCTTTTAAAATTGTTTTATTCCATTTATTAAGATTATGTAAACCATCCTCCCCCACTGCCTAGCTCCTAAAGCACACATTCGAGTAGCATTCCCACTGAAATCCATGAGAGTTTTGCCTATAGTATAAATTACTGTCTTGCATTACCATGCTAAGGGTTAATGGAGAGATAAAGACAAACCTTTTACCAAAAAATATCTCGGTACTTTTTCACAAGTACTTTTGTGGATAAAATAGGCAATCTTCATCAGCAAACTATTTTATAACAACTAAATCAGATTCAAGACCTTTCAGTAATTTGTTAATGTGAGATTACAACAAATTGATTTTTCTGAAGTATGAGAAAGTATCATTCTGCTTGCCCATTTTAAACTCTGATTCAACACATAAACTTGACTCATTTTCTGTAAAAGCATAAAAAGAGTTTAACAACTCTCCTCCTATAAAACTGGCTCGGTACACCAACTTACTTTGTGAAGTCCGACAATGTTGCAAATACTTAACAAAAACTTATTTCCAGTTAAAGAGAATTTGCATATTCTTTATACTGTCCCAATATAAGGCCTTTAAAAGAAATATTTTAAATGCTATGTCCAAAGACAAATTATGCTACAAAGGGTATCTAATAAATGGATGTTATTTAAAAAAAAAAAAATTAATCATGTGTCCAAAGCTAAGGAAAAGATTGGCTGTGTGAATGCCTTCACTTAATCATGTCAGTGATGTGTTGTAGGATGGCTTTCCCAAAGCAGGAGATGGGAAATCTCAGTGTAACAGTGACCCTAGAAGGATAAGTATTCAAGATACATAAAAGCAAAGCAACACATGATGTCCTTTCTATTTTACCATGAGATATATGAAAGAATATATTTTAAATTAATGTAATTTTAGTTTTTTCTTGAAAATTACTTTGCAGTTTTTCATTTAAAATATATACAAAATAACGGCTGATTTTCTGAACTAGCATTTGAACGAAAATACTATGGTTTTTTTCTATTAATACTTACCAATACTGGCTATGTGATGTACACTGAAGTTATATCCTTTGAGAAGCATCTCTTTTGCAACAGGTAATTTAATGGAGTTGTCCTATAGATGATTTAGATTTATATTCAACTGCAGTGTGACTCTATTAAATTATCTTTTCAAGAGAGGTGCATTATTCTCAGCATATTTGTTACCTGCACCAAACAGCAATTTGATGAACTCTTTGTTTGTATCTGTCCAAGTCCTGGTAATTCAAGTTTGGGAACTTAACCAAATAGTTATAATATTTAAGGGAGGCAAGTTGCATGACTCAGACCTATAAGCACCTCAAAGGAAATCCAGATTAGTATCCTAGAAGTAAAAATTAACAGATGCTTACAAGGAGACTTCTGCTACTGCTCCCCAAATTGTAGCTTTATCTTTGGTTTAGTAATGACATGTGACAACTGGTCATTTTAGACTTGTGCCCTTGTCCATCAACATGCTCAGATTTCAAGTCTCAGTTTCATCATTTTGGATTCATTGGAACCTGAAACAGAAAGTGAAACTCAAAGACTTGGGAACAACCTGAACAAACAGTGTGAAAAATAATGTCTGATTATGATTACTTAACACTGGACGTAAACACGGGTGGGCTGCGTTGTGGTAGTTTGGCTTTTTCTCTGCATTTACCCAAAATACTTGACACATAAAGAACAACCCCAAGAGGTTTTCATGAAGTTGACTTCTATACTTTGTCTAGCAGAAAAAAAAAAAAAGGGGTAAGACTCCTCAGCAGAGTTATGCTTTGGATCCTGAGGCAGGGCAAAGCACATCACTGTCACATATATGTGTGTATTATATGTATTGGCAAACACTTGGTCCATCCACAAAAGACACCACAGCTGCTGGGTTGAAGGAAACCTTTGTAAGATGTTGTGCTCTTACATTGTCACCCCTGGCAGATGCTGCCACTTGCAGGCAGGTAAATGAGGGCAGTGAAAGCAGGACCTTCCTCTCCACCTCTGTTTGGAGCTGTGGTTCTCGGCGTGCTGGGTGAAGGCTCAGCCCCGAGCTAACCGACCCTGCTGATCCTGCCTTGTTTGTAACACTTGACATTTCAAGCAGGATCTGAACACAGCTTTATGCAACAGCCATCACAGGACAAGCCAGGTTTAAAACATGCTAGTTGAACTTTGGCAGCAAAGGAGGGCAGTTTAGAGTCATCCTACATGATTTTAAACACGACTTGCCTTACTTGGCCTGTATTTAAAACTGTTTGTTTAAATTTGCTGGGTAATACATTTCCAAACATAGTTTGTTTTTGCAGCCTGGACAGACTCTTATTCTCAAATTCACCCTGCAGACCATCTGACACAGCTGGTATTTGCTGATATTCAGAAAACCCTGTAAGGAATATTTACATATTCTTTCACACAAGGAGTTATGTGGAAGATTGTGGGTTTATCTGTCTTTTCTGGAGAGGATTTTGACTGTGTTACATGCCTTTGACCCAGTTTTATAACCAATATATTTTGCACGTGTTTAGATGACGTAGTTAAGCTTTTATTTAAGTAAATGATGAAACTTCCATTGATGGACTGGAAGAATCTGGGCTTTATGGAGGTTAAGTTAATTTATTTTGCAAAACAGAGGAACAAAATAAGGTTCCTCAATTTTAGCTAAAATAGAGGGCTGCTAAATAACTCTGTTCTTAAAAATTTGCCAGTGCTAGTTAGAAAAATAATGAAGGAAAAAAATTCATACACCTTAGCCACCAAAGGTTTACATGTTCTTGTAAAGGTTAGGGCTCTGTGTTCCCTACTTTCAAGCTTTTGCATTCCAGCCATTGTGCCAGTGGAAATGTTTAGCACTGGAGTCCCATCTAGTTGTTTAAAAGCTGCAGGCTGAGCTAGCACATGGGAGTATACCCTGTTTTGGATATACAGGACTACATACCAAGCTGGTTTTGGCATGCTTCCCACGGTATTTAGGCAAATACAAGCATGTTTTGGATACATGGTATTATTCATTTGTGCTTATTTCCAATTGATGCTTTTCCAACTCTCACGCTAGGCGAGTTTTCAATGGAATAGAATGAACACCATAATTCACACTGATTTAAACTAAACAAACTAAAAAAACCAAACAGTGTATTCCTACTAAATTAGATTATCTGCTTTGTATAGAGCTTTTGTAGTTTCTTTGCTGGAAACATTTTAAATACACTGCAAGGCATTATTACTTGTCATTGTTCTGTATTTTCTGCCTTCGCATTCTTATTGTGAATGCGAATGTAATAGTAAGAGTTCTGGCCAAGTTCACATTAAAATATCACAACAGGAAATGTTATTTACACAGTCCTCTAGGATTGTGTCAGATTGTTTAAGAGGACACAGCTAACAATTTATGCATATCATGGAAGGCTTTTTTTCAAATGCAGAACTCAGTGTTCTTCCTATTTGCAGCAGAAATATTTAGAGCAGAAATTATTAAAAGGGGCCATATTTCAAAAGTTAAATGCTTAGCATTTTAAAAATGAAATGGATTAGCAGAGATAGCTTCAGCTTTAAGAGGAATAATTCTGGACATGGAATTAGCTATGGACAAAAATGATAACATTTAGATTGCAACCAGTTCTCATGAGCACCACTGATTGGCTGGAACAAAACTGGCAGTAAAACCCCTCCTGGATATCAGCTTGAAAGTTTTAAATTTCAAATCTTATGTACACAAGTTACACAGTGGATTTTTTTTTTTTTTTCATTTTCTGTAATTTTTCCCATCTGCACCATTTCATTAGAAGCTGTAGGCCACAGTCAGTGGGAATGTTAGGATGAGAGTAACACACATTTAGACTGGAACACTTCGGTGTGCGCTAAAATCAAAGAGCTGAGTTTTGGTTACCTGCCAGTACAACCTGGTGTTGAGCATGAAGGCCAAAAATCTTCAAAACACCTCAGCACTTTGCTCAGTGGAGAGTTAAGAACAGTGAAAAGTGGCTGCCTTATTAGTTGCTTATGTGGAAGGTAAATTCTAACAAAAACCTGGCTCTAAGCTCACCAGAGACAGCAAGTTTAGACCCTGAGCTCTCTACAATGTGTTGCAGTCCTGGGCACAGCACTGAGAGTCCCTCTCTTGTTTAGCAGGGAAACTGTCTGCAAGTCATCCTTCTACTTTCTGGAAATATATTTTGAATCCTTTAAGTCTCCCTCTTTGTTTTACATCTCCTTCCTACATCTGGGACTTGGCACTGAATGCATGGGTAACCTTTTGCTTCAAAAGAGTTATGTCATCCTGGACTGAGTAGCTGTGGAATCATGATTTTATGAACTTGCCTTTGTGTAAGTCTATTTTAGAAATGTGGTCCTGTTTAGGAAACTGGATGCTTTGGATTTTGAAGGCATGTTTTATATTACAATTCATTAGCAGATGAACTGGTGATGGGTCAAAACTATGAAGAGAGTAGATAAACTGTGGTGTTCTAAACTGCTGGTTTCATTTGATACGTTCTCCATAGCATAAACATGCCACGTATGGCATAAATTGCTGCAATATTAAATTTCTAGAAAGTTTTTAAAATCAAAATAATGTAAGGCACCATATGTCCATTGTGGCTCTTTACAGTAACAGAAAGAAAAGCAAACAGAATGACAGGGGAACATAATTTAATAAGACTAAGTTTGCCCTTCCTAGTACTTTCTGCCTAATACAGGAATATCAGGAGCTGCTTGTCATCTGAAGGCAAAGATGGCAAAGCTGCATTTCTGTTTTAAAAAGCTAACAGTTGAAATTGTACTAAAGGAAGCCTTAACAGAGGAGTTATTTTTTTTTCCCATGAACTCATTGGGAGCTTTGCCATTGACTTCAAAGGGCAAAGGATTGGGCCTTAGTATGTATAATGTAGTGCAGTTATTTAATTAGAAGCAGATATTGTGAATAAAAACCCTCATTGGGAAGGGTGTAGCGGATTTTGCTATGGATCTATTTAGTACAGATTTCTGTGTCTAGAAGAAGTCATTCCCTTCTGGTAGAAAAAAAACCCCACCTTAGACTTTGGGGTATTGTGATAACACTGTTTTATAATGTAACTTTTCTTCAAATTATTTGGTAATTATTTGGTATATTTTGTTTCCAAGCTGTCTCGGAAGTCTATGTGAGGACAAAGATACTTACTTGAGCTGAAGGCATTTCAAACTGCTTATTTGTAAGAGAAAGAAAAGATTGCTAATAGTACAGAGTAGAGTGACATCAGTAAAAACTGGAGGCCATTTATTAAAGGACTGATAATGTATTGGTACAAGCTAAGGAAGACATTTAGACAGTGGAGAAATCCCTCAGCTGTAAATGTTTACTGCTTGAAGGCACTCCTTGTAACTGTCCCCCTGCTTTCTTCGTCTCTGCAAACAGACTGACCTGTGCTGGCTGAATGGTATTTCCCAGACAATTTAGATTTCAGGGCTTTGCTAACTCACCTCATTTTGCCTGACAGCTCAGGCAACAGTTTATCTGTCATATTTGAAGTGTAGGAACCCCCTGGTTAGGAGAGGAAGGAGGAAAGGGAAAGGAGTGCCAGGCAGCTGGGGGCGACCACCTTTCCAGCAGGCACGGCTGTGGCTGCACAAGTCAGTAATTCCTTGGCACACCCATCCTGTAGATGTGTCTCCAACAGTTTATCTGGCATCCCTTTGGAAAGCCTCTAAGGGTCCTGCTTTTCAGCTGTAGGAAAAGCATCTCTGTGGAGAATTGTGCAACAATACCTGTAATGGTTGTCTATACCTGTGTAATAGAAGGTGTTTCCAAGATGGGCTGTTATCAAGGGCAATCATGAGTTCTAACAGCTTTGTTCATCCACCACCACTGAAACAGTCATCTCTCTATTTCTCTCTCTAAATCCTCATCTTCTCTGCCAGGAATTCTTGCTCTGCTTTCTCTTATCATTCTCTCTGCAGTACTTTTATTTAAATAAACAAGTACAGCTACTTACTTTTCAGGTTCAGTGAATTCACTGAAAATTGTGGGCAAAAATGCCTCCAACCTCAAACCTTGTTATTTGGTTAGAATAGTGCCCATCACTTCCACTGGACTTCCTTTGGACTGACAGAAATACAGGAAACTTTCTGCTTTCATGAATTTTCTCTGCACAGAAATCTCTGAACTACTAGAGCTAAACAGATGTGGCTGGAATAGAGGGATCAGCATTTTGTTCCACAAATTACATTTTCTTATTTTGCAGAGATCACTTCAAAGGCCAGCTGCCATAAGCCACTGATTTAATTACAGAGGATGCATATGGAAGTAATCTGAAAGGGAGAAATAGCTTTCTATATTATCATATATTCATAATGAGCCTTCTGCATGCTGAAATAATACTTGCAGAATGGATAGTGTAAGACTCGCTTGCAAAATCCTTCAAATTAGGAAAATCTATCATTAAGCATGGATGTTTTAAGCAAATTCCAACATGTGATACCATTTAATGCCGAAGATCCCTATGAAGGAGCAGCTGTTAGACATCCTTCATATAAAAAGAGGCCAAAGTTGCAGAATTGTTGGCTTTCCAAAAAGGAAAAAAAAAAAAAAAGATACCTAGGAAATTAGAAGTGTTTCACTTAAATTGTCAGTCAGTGGAATAAATGTATTATGCTGATCAATATGAAATCAGCCATTCACAAAAGTGGAGAGTTTCATTGTAGAATACATAGTAAGATGACACAATTAGCTTTCGAAACAAAATTTTAGTATTAAAGTTGTTAGTCAAAGTCAGTCTTTAGATGCATTGTGCATTTTTGGGGGTATCTAAGGGAAGGTACTCAGCGTTTGAAAATCACAACGAAGACACTGTTTCCTTTGGGGCCTCCCAGTCCCTTTGGTCAATGAATTAGCAGTGTGCCTTTATGTCCACTCTAAATAATCACCTTTTCATGATACTGACATTATTGATTATCACTAGATGGTGCTCTTCACAGTCCCCAAAATCATAGGTAAGTGAATGTAAAAACAGTTCTACCTTGGAGAAGGTTTGGTTGAAAGGTTTAATGTTTTCTTGCTGAAGCTGAAAGTACTGTTCAGCTCAGTTCCCCTCAGACCACATAATTTTCAAGTGTAGAATTAACACCCTCAGGAAAATTTGTATATAAACCAAGTCCAGAATCATAGAATATGAAATTAATCAAAATCATAACGTCAAACTATTATTTCCAAATCTTTCTTTCACTTCTACTTATTATTCCCAGCACACAAATCAAATTTAATCCCCTTGAGGAGAGCTCCATAAATTCATACTAGGGTTTGACTTGTGTTTCATAACTCTACAGTTAGGACAAATTTTGATCCTAGAAAAAACCTGACTAAAAGATATTTCAGGAGTATTTCAGAAGAAAGTCTTTAAAGTTCCTTTAAAGAGAAAAAGAAAATATTTCTGCACCTACCTGACACCATATTATGAACATTAAATATTAATATTACACACAACTATTGATTACATGCAGTGAAATAATAATTTTAAAAGAGTATAAAAAATATTATCTCAAACCTCAGTTTCTTGCAGGCAAATATGACGACAGCCTGAGCAGACAGGGCTGGGAGCCCTGGAGGTGTAAGAACTCTCCCAGGTCTTGCATCCAATAGAAATCAAATTTTGAGCTATATTAAAATGGTGTTTTTAATAAATGCCTCATTATCCTTTCTCTGCCCTCACTTTTAGCCATGACTTCAGTCTGTAACACTAGATCTTCATTTCACTAATTTGATAAAGAATAGACTCCCATGAAGCACACCAAATCCAAGACTGCATCGCTGTTCAGCTGTGGTGTTGGAAATCTACCTGAGTTTTGCAGCTTAAGCCCATCTTTACTCAAATAGTTTAAAAGTAACAGGTGTGATCTAGCTTAATTCTTCTTAGTTGGCTCTTCATTTTGAAGGACCCTGATGCAGCTCCTAAGCATGCTACATTTGTTAGGCATTTTCCAGATCCCCAAGATGATGTTACCAAAGTATTTCTGATTTCACGGCACGATTTGTGACTACAGAAAGGGTTTGCCTTTAAAGCTTCTTGCCATTCTGTGTCAGTTTTCTTCCTCTGTATTTACAGGAACAGTGAGGAACAATCCAATGAATCTAAATGTAGTGAGAGGCCCATGAATGCCTCTTTTTCTACACTGGCAGGAACAGCACAAAGGCTACAATAATTAAGCCTGAGGAGGTAGTTATGGTTGTGGCCTGTCGTTTTTTTAGAGTTACACTATGAACAAACAGAGCACTGAAACGCATGGCCTGAGAACAATAGTGCCCAGCCCCGTACCAGCCTTCTGGGTCACTCACTGGTTGTTTGCTTCCAGGCCTGATTTGCATAAGAAGCCTGGAAAAGTTGCAGAGGCTGGGAGCTAGCACAAATTGATATGGGGTGCTAATTGACACAGGCAAAAACTAAAGATGCACTGACCTGTTCAAATCAGACTTGAATTCAGGCCTCTGGATTCCTGCACTGCCCAACGCTGAAGAATTAAACCCTGGCACGGTTCATCAGCTGCTGGGCCCTGGGATAAAAATAGACAGGCCAAAATGGGATCATGTTTTAGAATAATCAGCTGGAAGTGGAAAGGGTGGGAAGGAACCCTTCCTCTTACAGAAAATGCTTTCTTTTGGGTGTTTCGGGTGTTGCTGTAGGCAATGGCATGGCAATCGAGCTCTCCTAAAATGAGAGCCCAACCAAATCTTTCCCCAAAATATTTTACTGCTCTAGACCCAAATACTTTTTTAAAGGTTGGAAAATACTCCTGGTTCCATGTTTGTGGCCAGGTGTGTTCCATCAAGAGCAAGGAACATGATTTATTTCAGTGACTTGATGCTGACCCAGTGATTGGCAGCTGTAGGAGTTACCTATTGCCTCAGCCATGTGCAGTGCAAAAATTACACTTAGGCCTAAGTGAGTTTAGTTTATTTAAAAGTTTTCATGAACTTCTGTGGATTTATTCCGTTTTACATTTGCAAGATGCTCTTAGGCCAGATGACATTTTCATGTGCTTGGGTTTCCTTTTGGCCATTACACTTGGCTCAAATAGGCCTTGTGTACCTCTAGTTTGTCCATTATTTTGACATACTTAGTCACACCCTAAACCAGTATCTCAAATACAGATCCTGACACAACTGCATTTGGCTGCTTTTCCCTCATTTCTTCCATGCTAAAAGAATGTACAATCCTCTCTGACACTTTGACATTAAACTGCTTTCACTGTGTTTTTTCAATTAATGGTATAAGTTAATAAGAAAAAGGTAAGTTTCAGGGCAAAATAATAAAGAGAAAAGGAAACTGGACACTGATTCTAACACTGAATTTAATTTATGGAGGTGCTGACCCGTGACATCTTTTTAAAGACTGTGTAATTCTTAAAAAGCGTGCTTCCCTAAGCTTGAGGAGATACTTGCAGTTCATATGATAGGAGCTTTCCCTCAAAACTGTATTAGTAAGAGGGGTCAGGAAAGTCTTCTGAGGCAATCTGAGTCAGTTTATCTTCTTTTAGGAGAAAAAGAGCACTGTACATGTTCACATTCCTACTCAGTTGCTTAAAATGTCACTCCTGATTTCAGTCAGTTTTTAAATGGCTCCTTACCTTACCAGTATGCTGAAAGCTATGAGGGTTTCTTAAACAGCTAAAATCAGCACTGTGAGATAAGGAGCTACGCAACCCATCCATTTTTAATGTATATAGTAATTTGAGTTGTAGGGAAGCACATGCTCAGGAAACAAATACAAAATTATGGAACCAATTCACACACTTTTCAGTTCATGCCTGTGCCTTCACAAGCTCCTCCTGGCCTCTACTCCTTTTGTTTGTTGCTTGGCATTTGGAAAAAATGCTGCAGAGCAGGGCTGACTTTTACATTACCAGGGGCTTCCTGACACTATTTGGAAAAACGACCCACCAATCCTTTGCTGTCATATTGCCAGATGTTCCTTAGACTGCTTTTTCTTTCACAAATAAGCTCTGAAAGCAGCACAGTGCATATGAGAGGAGAAGGCAGTGATGCCCATTTTTTCTCCTGCATTTGTCCCCTATTTTGAAGCTATTATTTGACCTTTGTTGGGAATTAACACACTTTCCATGGGGAAATGCCACATGGAGGATTTGAGGTTTGTAGGTACCAGAGTCTTCATTTCAGAAGTACTTACAAAAGGTGCCTCTTAACTTGCTACAAGATGCAGTTGCAGTTCCTAAGCAGTGTTCACTCCAAAGACCAAGTCTTGAGAATCTGGCATGGTTTAGGATTTATACTCACTAAGGTCACTTGGAGGTTCCACAACAATGCAGCCAAGTCAGATGCATCATTTAATAGTTGAAAAACATGTAGGATATCTTGGAGCAAAGTTGGAGCAACAGTAGCCACGCAAAATGAAAAGGAATGCTGCTATCCCAGAGTAGTAAACTAGGGCTATCTGAAATCTTTCTATGACCATGCTGCGGTGAAATCTGACGGCAAACAGGTATTCTATGGCCATGTGTTAATCTTCTTGAGCAGGATGGGTTATTAAATTAAATCCTCAAAATGAGCAGCTCTTTCATGTGCCCTTATATTTTCCAGATGTTTGATACAGTCAAGATTATACTGTTCATTTGCATGTGCTTGTTACTTTTGTTGTTAATTTTAGAAAATTCTTTAAAACATTATTATTCTAATATCTGAGTGAGATTTGAAAATGTTTTTTATTTTATTGTCATAGCTTTTTCCCATTATCTTTCTTAATATTTATTTCTATTATCTATGGTTTTGAAAGATATGAGAATTTAATTTAAACTAATTAAGCAAGTAGGAATTTTGTCCTAGGTTTCACTCATTTGAGGGAATCAGCAATATCAGTGATATTTATTTGTCATATTTAGCACTATGGTTTTATAAACATTATACCCATGCTAAAAATAAAAGCTGTGCCTCAACATAAATACCAGCACTTCAAATGGTGATGTTTTTCAAGGCCTTTCCTCCTTGACAGAACCAATGTTGCAGAAAGCCAACGCTGTGTGTTCAGCACGTGGCCATTCCCTGCTGAGTCCATCCCTCAGTGATCCCGGCAAGAAATGTTCACCTGGGTCTGACCCTCTGCAGGAATTTCACTGCTGAAAACTGTTTGAAACTGAACTTCCAGCTCATGCCTATGATCTAATGGCATCAGTTACCCTGCATCCCTTTCCTCTGTGTTGTTAGGAAAACATTACTTCAGCTCCCAGAAGGAACACATCGGGCTGCCCTTGCTGTGGGATCCATGCATTTCATGTATGGAGCTGCATCCTTGATTTAGCAAATGCCTTAAAGCTGGCATAGATCTTGGACAAAGATCATCAAAGTACCTCAGGATCTATCTGGGATGAGACATGCCGTATTACCTTTGTGTTGGTACATAAAAATAATAATTAAGAAGAAGAAAATGAAATATAATCATAGAAATGTATGCCAAAGGTCTGCTTGAAACAGTACTCCAGCTTCATTGTAAAAAATGGCAGCATTTAAAAAAATCCCAACTGGCTCCTTCCCAAGCTCCATGCCTTTTGGATTTCCTTAAAAATTCAATCTTTACAGTTTCTGAATAATGCAACCATTGTAATTCAAGGACGCTCCCCTGCTGGTTTTGATTAATTTATTTTAACAACACAGAGAAAGTCTGCTGTAGCTCCTCTGGTAATATAAATCCCTGTTACAAAGGATTCTGTTGTCTCCACCTCCCTCATAAACTATAGTGTCAGGGGTTCAGAGCTAAATGGATGGCAGTACAACTTTAACGATTCATCTCTGCTTAGGTGTCTGAACTAACATCAGGGGTTTTTTCCCCTTCAACCTTTAACTAATTTATAAGTCTATTCTTACCTTCCTATATAACTAACAGATCCAGTGAAATATTTTAATTTGCATACAATCACACATTTTGTACTTTCAAGTTTATTATCTCGAAAAGAATGTACCTTTAGTCAGATATCTTAAAAAATCCCTGTTAAAATAACTGTGGCTATCTGGCCAACTTTTTGAAACTTGCTGTGAGTCTCATGACAAATGCAACTTTCCTTACAGTTCCAGCTACCAGAATCTGGTTCTTACCTGAGTTCTAGCTTTCATTAAAATTAAAATACATTTCTGGATGTCCTGGATTGCAAAGGGAGAAAAAAAATCTCAAGTAATCCGAAGATTTTAATGTTTTAATCTTTTTTCATGTGGTACTAGAGAAATTGGTATTTGCTGGGCTAATGGAATAAGCTTGGCAGGCCCACAGACTGAGAACAAAATGCCCAGTGAGGACGCTTAAATACCTGTTACAGTTTCTATGGACAGAAATTGAGTAGCACAACAAAGCTGCTGTTAAAATAACAGTGGCTTTCAGAGGTTACAGAGATTGTCACAGCGAATTATGGCATGCAGATATTTCCCCAAATCCTAAGAGCATGTGAATTCTCTACCATTCAAGCAGTATGATTCCTTTTAGGAATCCTACAGCACTTCAAAAGAAATTGCTGTTAGCTTACTTATACAATTACATACTCTTGACCTATTTTCATTTCACATAAATATTAAATACTCCTTTGTTTAAACGGATTGACTTAAAAACATTAAAAGGAAATCAAACCATTTTCAAGCTGTTTCTTACAGATTTCTGCTAAACTTGCTGCTCGTTTGACATGCTGCATGTGTCTTTTCAACAATGCCCCTATGTGTGAGTGTATATACAGATGCTTTAGGCTAACATTAAACAATGTTCTATAGATGGGACTGTTTTTGTAGTCCAAATAAAGTAGGTAGTGTTTTTATAACTATCAATTCTTGGGTTGTGGAGAATGTCTTCAAATAGAAATAGAAAGAGGTTTATCTTTACAAACAGGTCTCATTCCCTTAAAAGGAAGTTGTTTCTTTTTTCTTCTGCTTCTTTGGAGAACTGACTACAAACTGGGAATGGTTATTGTATGACTCATTTGGGAAGAATAGCTGCAGCATAAAAAGTTCAGAAGGGATTTGAATAAAACCAAACCAAATTATCTTCTGTTTTGGGCATGATAAGGATCGTTTTAAAGAGCAAAAGATGAAGTTTTTCAGAATGCTTTAAGTCAACCTAATACTATAGCATTTTGAAGGGAGGGGGGAAAAGGTCACGAAAGACTAAAACATTTTCTCCTAGTTTCAGTTCTAGAGATAAGACAGAAATCCCCTTTCTTAAGGAAGTTTTAATTTACTTTATTCTGGTCTGGTCTAGCCTGGGAGTGAGCTTCTGCATGCACCAGGGCAAATCACTGACTGCCAAAAGCAGGCATGGAGCTTGGGAACGATCCCTTACTGAGCTATGCACAGATAATGGGACTTTCCTACTGTACTTCAGCTACTTGGAAAATCCCCCAAATCCCAACACTGTCAGTCAAGCTGTTAAAAATTATAACATTATTCCAAGAAAACAACATTGATGTTGTGCACTGCAAATGCTACAAGAAAATATTATTGTATTACTCCCTGCAATGCCTTAAAGGAAACAAGACTAAAGTTAGGTCAGAAAAACTTCTTTTACTGTTTGTGATTCAGCATCTTTTCCTTACAGCCCTCATCTTGATTTTACAGTTTTATAAATGAAATCATGTCTTTAGCATGCCACTTACAGTTCTGCTTCTCTTCTTCTGCAACACTCGAGTATCCTCACTTCCAGGGGAGAAACTGGTGTTCTGTTTCATAAAGCAAAGTTTTAACAGGGTTTGTGATTTTTTTCATCTTAAGAACATGCCTTGAAAAAGTGCAAGCTAGCTGATGCAGTAGCTGGTTGAGGGATGCTAACTGCTTAGCAAGTGTTCCATGCAAAACATGGGAAAATGCAAATTTTTTTCAAGTTCAGCACTTGCTATTTGCATGTTGCTAATCTAGCGAGGAAATTTGGTAAGATTTTTATTTTCTTTCTCCTTAGTGCACACATACTGTAAAGGAATTTGCTGTATTTGTCCCTTGTTATCCAGGCACATTCCCTTAAACTTCAGACTATAACGTGGTTTTGGGTTTGAAAGTTCATGTCCAATATTGTCCATTTATATAAAGTTTCCCAAAGTGCTGGTAGGATTTTTAAAATTATTTTCTCATGCTTGAAGCACTATGAAATTTTTCCCTCAGTGTTTCTCCTAAGATTGCTCCAACTGAGGCTGAAGTTAATAGAAAGTGTCCGAGTGATTTCAGTGGGAGTTTCACATTTGGGAAGCAAAAACATGACTGTATTCTGGCAAGACTGTTGATGTATCTGAACTCCTATTCCTAGGAATTTTACAGGAAAATACTGAACATTTCAAATTGCCACAAGGCTAACTGCATTTGAATCTTCTGAATATATCTAGAATGTCCTCAGTTCTTCAAAGCTGAGTTTTAAAAGAAAAATGCTTCCAAACCCTCTCCACCCCACTTCCAACTTGCTCATGTTGGACCATTTGGGAATGTCCTGGCCAAACAGGGTTCATGGATTTGTCACAGGCACTCAGTTCTTTCTGCAAGCCTAGAAATAATGAGTCTATGCTTTACAGTCTGGCCCAGGTTTTACAGTAGAGCTCAGACATGCACTGCTGATGCTTTATAGGGTACCTTTGATGATGAGAGATCTACAGGCACAGCTGTAATTTACCACTGCCATACATGAACAGTTATGTAGAATTTGCATGTTTTAATAGATTTAAATATATATCTATGTTTTGTAGATCTCACATTTTAAAAAAGGCGTGGGTAAAACTGCTGCTACTGTCCCAAAGTGCTATTCATTGTGGGGACCTAGAAGGTTATTTGGGAAGGGAAATCCAAGGTCCTGCTGCTGGGAATGGGAGGCTCCTCCCTGACAATAGTCTGGATAGTGCTCTGCCTGATAATGAGGGGAGTGATATTTCAGCA
Source organism: Petroica traversi (assembly GCA_025920805.1). Lineage (NCBI taxonomy): Eukaryota > Metazoa > Chordata > Aves > Passeriformes > Petroicidae > Petroica > Petroica traversi. The sequence goes on from JAHLSL010000020.1 coordinate 26,470,661, forward strand.
GACTGCAGAAGGGAGTCTGTGCCTCTTTTAAAGGCCTACCCTGGACCTGGTTGCCAGGGAGCTGCAGGAGGGAGAAGGCTGGCAGCAGACAGGGAAATAATTCAGCTGAATTCAATTAGAGTGCATCAGTAGAACTAAGTGAACTATTAAAATAAACAGTTTCCCTAAATCAGAAAGGGTTATGACCACAGAAATTGGAGCCTTTATAGATTTCTTGATACCATACTGAACTATTAATGCTTTCTTACACAAGCCACTGCATTGCCCAGTTGCAGATGTGCTGAGGACAGGACTGTGTTTGGGGCTGCACACGTGGCAGGGACCCACCTTGGCCCCTCTGACACTGGCCATTTTTCAGGATGCACAGCAGGCAGAGATGCAGCAAGGCACTGCTTTCCCCACAGAGACTGAGCAGCTGCTGCCTTGGTTTATGGATCAAAGGGAACCAGGAGTAACAGCAAACCCTTCCTTCCCCTTTTGCCGAGGACTCCTGCTGAACACCTGCAGAGAGGGCAATGGTTCCTCTGGTTCCTCTGGCTCCAGATTTTCCAAATATCCTGATCAACCCACTGGCCAGGATATAATCCTAATCGAGTAGAAACGACCCAACACTTCACTAATGCCTTCGGATATCCTGGATCACTTTTCCCCTAAGTGCTACCTAATTGATTTAATGAGAGAGATTTTCTTGATTTAAAAGGAAGCATCCTGAGTATTTCCTGGACTGTAGGTTTAATTTGTTTGGCATTGGTCTAGATATTCATCAGCAAGCAAACATCTAGTTTTAATTTATTACAGCAAATTATTATAAAACAATATATTAATATTAAAATATTAAATGATTTAATTTATTATTGTACTTCATACTAAAGCCAGAGACTCAGGAAGAAACTGGGTGTGAGAAAGTGCTGCTTGCAATTGAGACAAGTGGGTTCTTCGAGCAACATGGGAGTGCATTTCCCTACTGCTTAGACTTCCTTGATAGTAATTTTGTAAATACTTATGTCTAAGTGAAAAATCACAGTGAAAAAAAGTAGTAATACTCAGCAATAGCTATAAGAAGAGCATATACTGCAAGAGATTGCTAAGTCATATATTCAGGGGAATAATACAGTGTCCAGCAGAGATAACAGAAATACTTACTAGTGTTGAATAAAATACCTTGGCTTTTAGGTGGCATTCTCAAATTATAATTTCCTGCCTAAAAGAGAAAAAGGATGATGAATATAAACACAAGTAAATGACAAGAAATAAAGGAAACAAGCTTATCAAAAATAATAGGGCAGGAAGCAGCACACATTTTGTATATGAAAAAAGGACCCTAAAGAAAGTGCAGTGACAGTCCATAAAAAAATGTTACCTCAAACTGCTGTGGAATTTGCAGTTGAGCTCCCATTTCCTCCAAAGGTTGGAAATGACAAGTTTCTGCAAAGTAGGGTTTTCAAAGTTTGCAAAAGGCCAATGATTTAGTTTAGATTTTCCCTGCTGAAAAGCAAATGACTGACAGAGGTCAAGCAGACAATTTGAAAATTAAGTCCTTTCCCCAAGTCCCTTTCCTGTTGCTGCCTCCCCTTAGTGCTCCAGTTTCCTGGATTCTGAGTTCTCCTGTGCAATAGTTGGCAGCCTCAGCTCGTAGCAACACAAATTTACGCACAGCACCACCAGAACTCCAACTTGGTGTATTTTGAAAACCTAAATTTAAAACAACTCTTATGGAAGAAAACTTAACAGATACTTTTGCTGGAGGAAAATCTCCATGCTCACAATATAAAATGTCTTTAGCCTGCTTTTTTTGCAATCAGAAGCAGAAACCTAAATTGTTTAAAAGATTTTTTTTTTCCCTAAAAGTAATACCTTTTTTGGTTATGGACCAGTGGTGATGACAAACATCCAACTCCTGCCAGGAGCTAAACTACTAAATGTCAATCTAGTCCATTTTTGACAGTATACATGCAAGAGATGGCTACAGCTGTAAAACATATTTAGCATGTTCCTTAGAATATTTAAAATCAAATCTGCGAGAGAAAGCACAACCAGTTTCCAACCTTGTTATATAACTGCAATAATTACTTCTGAAAGAAAAATAGCCCGATGCACAGAACAAGGGTAACAGCAGGTTCTATTAATCAAAGCGTTCTCTCAATGAGTTAAAGACAGAGTACAAACCAAAAAGTCAGAAATATTACTCAAACTTCCTAGCTTGACCCATTTTAAACCCCTGCAATGTGGGTGAGAAGTCTGTAATATTTTGTGCTTATATATTTTGAGGCATTTGGATGCCAGAATCAAATTTTTACCTTGGGCCCAAGACTGCTCCAGCGAGCTTATTTTAGAAACACGTTTTCATATTGATGTGATCAGCAGAACTAATTAATGGCAATGCAACCATGCTGAAGAGCTCCATTGGGAAGAGCTGGTTCCAGTAATTATTGCAGCAGTTACAAAGAGCTGATGAAGGGCAGGGATGAGGTATGAATCCATACAGAATAGACCCACATTACAGGCCAGGGCCTAAACTTACGAGTCAGAAACAGCTTTTTCTGGAAGTAGTTATGACTTGGGTTTCCAACTTCTGCTCTTACCTGCAAACCTGCCTTTTATCACATCTGAGCTGTTAAATTGATCAGTTCTGAACTCATATTGCAGTCAGAGCTTCATCTAATATCTTGCTGTCCCTCATCCCTCTGCAGGCTCTGACACCCACAGGCTCTTCTGCTTTCCTTTTGCACAGAGATATGAGTGTGCAATTTCCACCCTTGAATTATCCCTTGTCTAAAAATCTGTCTTCAAACAACTTGCATAGCTTAGTCTAACCTAACTCCTAAAGTGGGCCCTATTTTCTTCTATATTCCTCTATACTCTTCCACATAGGGTCAACTACATCAACTCTAACATAGCTGGGGTGTTAGGGTCATCTTTTTGGTCATTTCCACCAGGGGAAACGGATACAGGGGAAGCTCCATTATGCTTCCCCCTGTTTAATGGCACATACAGATCTTTCCTGACATTTGCCATTCCTTCATCTGTCAGGTGTTTTGAGAAAGGGAACTCAATAGGCATGTTTGAAAGAAACCCTTCCAGGTGAAGGTACTGGGAAGCCCTGGTACCTGGTGAATACAAGAGTTCAGTCTGGGATGGTGAGGGTTATCAAACAGGCTGCAACTGTAACTTAGAGGTATTAACTGCTTCACTACAAACGCTGTGTGCACAAGAAGATGTAAATGATGATGACAGTAGATTAAACTTGGTTCACAAGCCTTCAAACATACTCAGTGTGACATTCTTTTTCATTTATGCAGCTGAGCAAATTTACTTCAGCCAGCGGGTGGGGGGGGGTCTAAGAAAACTGTTTGGGCTGTAGAACAAGAAGACATCTGTACAGCTGAGAGAGCTTTGAAGATATGCCAAATTTATTTGGGGGTTTTTGTCTTTCAGTAAGGTTTAGGCTCTTCTAGAAAAAACCTAATAATACTTCTATTACACCAAAATCAAACCCCAAAAGGAAAACAGCATCAGGGACAGTCATGTAAGAACTTTTATGGCCCAACAGATAAGTTGTCACAAAACAGAACTGTATACAAATGAAACAGTGAATAGTTGACATATTATGCATTCAAACAACCATCTTTGAAAGTGTTGATAAAAAGTACAGAAGATGCCAATTCCCAGCAAAAATCACCTATAGATGCCTGCAAATAGCAACATCCAATTACTGTATGCTTCAGTATTTAACTAGGCTTGGCAGGCAGAAGGAAACACAAAAATATACTCACATTCTGGCAATCTACTGCATGCTGAATTTTAGAGCATCAGGCCATGTAACCACTTGTCCTATTTAGGAAATTTTTTTGTCTAGATTTCTTTGTTTGGGTTCGATAAAGTAACTGCAAACTGATCCAAAACGACAATAAGCTTCATTCCAAGTGCAATGGGAGAACACAGGCACAGATGCTGCTTCTCTGCTTGTCCATAAGGAGGATTGCAAAGGATCTGTTAGGCTCTTAAAGGAAGAAGACTTTCAGGCAGAATTTGCTTGCATTGCTGATTTGCTCCATTTGTACACAAAACTGTAAGGGACATAAATCTCAAGACAGCGTCTCAAGTTCTCATACAACATAAATGCTCGAAGCATGAGGCTTGGAAAGTCTGCATTGTGTTCAGTGTTCTGGAGGAAGACAAACATAACAGTTCCTCCTGCACAGCTGATTCCAGAAAGCAAGAGTCCAGGTGTGCTCTGCAGTGTTTTATGGGCTTGTATCAAGAACATTATGCACTCAGTACAAGTCAGGCCCATGCTAACCCATTCCTCAACAATGGGCATGGTAGCTCCCTTGCTTAATAAGTAATATGTGAAAGCAATAAGTAGAAACACTGGGAAGGTGTTTGCTATTGTCCTTCTGTTTTCTCTATCCCTCACATTACATAAATATATATTTTTAATTTAAGGTTACTAGAGATTTAGATTCAAATGAACCTAAACATGCAACCGTCTTTTGGCCACATGTAGATAATTGCTTTGCCTCCTCCTTTTTCTGGTAGTCCTTCATCATTAAATCTTTTGTGTCAGGAGAGGGAAGTGGAAATTTCAGTCTTCCAGTTCTCTGTTTAAACTTGCTTTTGAATCTCTGAAGGATGCAAAGGGTGAAGCACATTGGAATTTCTTTATGAAGCCCTAGTGGTAGCTGTGCTGTTAGATCTCCTGTGAGAGAGATGGCTCCAGTCCCTGTGGAGACATCTGACAACCCTCTTTCCTAAGTAACTGGACACAGAGGGCTGTCATAGATTATTGCAGTCATATCTTTGAGCTTCTTCTCCTTGGAAGAGTTCACTTTTTCAATCCTAACATAAATTTGATATGCTTTTTGGCCAAAAAACAAGGGTAGTTCTGTGCCAGAACAGCCCAGGATAAATGTGTCAGAACCTATTTTCATCTACTTATTTAAGTCTTCCAGAACAACATTTAAGCCTTTCTCCCCATCCAGAACTATGCCTACCTTGAGAGGTTTGTTTATTTTTACTCAGGATAGCTAGGCAACAAGGGAACAAGTACCCATGACCTGGTAAATCTGCGTTGTATTAAGCTATCTGTGTCCAACTCATTTTAATGTCAAGAGATTAAATCAAATGCAAAATCTCGACCAAAACCATGGAGCTGTGCATTTCTAATGTAATAATCTTTAAAAAAAGAAATTAATACTGCTACCACGCAACATCACAGACAGAAACAACCATAGCTTTGACTTCTGATGCAAACTCTGCAGACCCGTGGCACACTGAACTCACATGTGCTTTTTTACCATCAGCTGAAGATGCAGTTTCGATGAATCTTTTCCTCCTCCCCATCAGAGTGCATAGAGAGCACTGCATCACGACCTCTGAGACACCCAAAATGAGCTCGTGCCAGAGGAAGTGTGTGGTACCTGGTGAGCTGTGGCTCTGCAAAGGGCTCTGGCACATGACAGTCAGGCACAATGTGAAGTGTGCCAGGCTGAGTGCAAGGTAGGCTCACCTGCCCCTGTATCCCAGCTGGGAACTGGGAGCACTGGGGAGCACCAGGGAGGGGCGCAGGAGCAGCCTGGCCACGTTCATTCAGGTGGAGCCAGATTTATGAGCCCGAGCTCAGGGCTGTGGCTGCAGCCAGCAGAGGCAAGGAGGATGCTGCAGCCAGTTGTGGGAGCAGGGCGAAGTGGATATAATAGAGAACAAATCTGGCCAATTTTTTCAAGCGTGGCTTGGCCTCAGAACTGCTCGGAATCATTACTGTATAATATATTAGATGTGCCTGAACAAGTTAAATTTCTCATTTTGTTGGACAATGCAACAATGTTCCTTCTTTTCTGTACTATAAATTACTGTAAAATACAAATTGAGATATCCTGTTGATATGTGGGTTTTCTTTCTGGTTTTGTTTGGTTTGGTTGTTATGCCTGGTTTCTAACAAAGCATAACTTTCAGTGCACATTCATGTCAGCAATGGCCTTATTTGAAACAGCAGTTCTTCTCAAGGTGCCTCGCAGGGTGGTGACCCTTAATTCCAGGCAACCCAGCTTTGATTAAAACCACATGAAACAAGTTCATCTTTGTAACCCTGCACTAGTGGATCGCCTGCTTTCCTCAAACACACAAAAAGTCTGTATTAAGACTACCCTAACTCATCTTTATGTTGGTCACATTTTCTTAAATCTTGTCTGTCTCTCACAGTCTGAACAATTACTGCAATCACAAGCATTCCTCCTGAATGAGGAGTGGAGTAATTTTCACTTTGAATCCAAGAACAAAACCATCTTTTCCTATAAGACAAGATTTCCTGTTCTTTCCTTCTACAGAAGTAAACTGTCTATTACCTTCCCTAGGGTTATAAGAAGATGAAATCATGTACTTCAAGTCAGTGGCTAGTCCTGTCCCTCCCAAAAGTAGCTGCCTAGAATGGAGACAAGAAGGAAAAGAAAGGAACATAGACTGCAAGAGTAAAACCACAAAGCTCTTTGGGGAATTGAAAATTTTAAAAAGGGGGAAAAAAGGAGGGAACACACAACAGACACCACCAGTAACTGCAGAATCCTTAAAGAGGAGCCATGAGAAGCTGCTATGATTTTATGAGCCATTTTAAGACAAGATGAGTAAATAGGATACAGGGCTTTTGAAGCCAAACTATGGCCATATCCACTTTATCACGGTAACACAGGGCACCTAAACCCAACAAAGACCACCCTTTCTGAATTCTTTTTCTCTGAAAGCAATCGCTACCTTCATTACCGCTGTTTTCTTTTCGTTTAGAGGTCAAAAATCTTGCTGGTTTGCCCCTGTCTTTCTCTCTCAGGCTTTCACAGAGGGTTTATGAACAGTTGGTAAGATCTTTGATGATCACAATTTTGTGATTCCCATTTGAATACCCACACTCTTTTCTTTCCTTCTAAAGCAGCTGCTCTGGTCATACAGGCCTTGTATCAATTCAAGTTTTTGCAACTGCACTGGAGATGCCTCAGTCCAACCAGTCACTTCTGGATATTGATTAATAATGACAGCTTCACTGCTCATGTCCACATAAATGTCTTTTTATCGATCTTTTCTGTTCCTGGGGGAAAAAAAGTCCCACCTAGCACTTTAAAAGGTAAATAAATCAAGCATTTCTGAAGTGGCAGCAGATCCCCAACTCCATCATCACTGTTCAACACTTTCAAGAGGAGTAAAGAGCGAGTATGGAAGACATGAAATACTATGTGAGTGATCCTCCAATATGATTATATCTAATTTTTAAAGTCTAATAATTTTTTCTGGCTTTTAGTTAGCAAACCAGTGGTTGACTGCATTTTTTTTTGAGAGCACCACATACTGTTATGTGCTTTTCTCACTTTCACAGTGTATCCATTGCAATAATAAGCCAATTCTAAACCAGTGTAGATGATTAGTTACAGCACATAAAGTAACATCTCCTGTTCTGAATATACTAAGCACGGCCAAAGAAATTATCTCAAGCACCTGCTAGCAAAAATTGCACAACTTTTCTTTAAAGAGGGAAATGCAGACAGAGGATTCAACTGATAAAACACCAGTCAAACCAGAGACTTTCTGATTTCCCTTCAGTCCATAGGTGTGTTGATGTTTTCTCATGGTGGTGAAGTACTAATTACCCCCAAGGCTAAAAGCAAATTCCTCATATAATAAATCGTAAGCATAAAGCAGCCATGACAGTTACAATACTTTATATAAAATCAGTTGAATCTCTAATAACTCAAATTCTGGCTGCAGAAATACTTCTGTTCATTGAATTATGAGACAGGAACCCATTATGAGCCCCAGAAAGCAATTCAGTCTTACTAATTTTCTATCAGAGCTTACAATCTTGCCTAAACATTAAGTTCCAGATTAAAAAAAAAAAAAAAAATTAAAAAGAACTTTAAAAACAGCAAAGTAATTTAACACTGTTTTTTAAATTGTGGTTTCACTTTCTGTAGGAAGCAAATGTTCCTGTGGGGACCACCTGAAGGAATGCCAAATATTCATAATAGACTTCTGCACTGCATTTCATAGAGTAATGCAAACCTTTTCACAAATAAGCTCAGAGAAGCTTAGTTCAGTTTCAAGTAAGCATGAAATTGCTTTGTTGTCTCTTCAGTTTTCATGTGGAACTAAGTGAAACAGAGCAATTTTAATAGAATTTTGCAAGGAGATTTGTATTAGTTCATTTTAATTCAATTACCAAGCATATAAGCTGTTTACATGGACATACCCAGAGAAGGCAAAATTTAAGTTTTCACAGGCATGCTTGTGACTTTGAAATGGGAAGCTATAAAAACCACATACTTAAGAGTTTAGAATTAAATTAAGGAAAGTGTCATTTGTACCTCCCTCTTTTAAACGTCTGTAAAAAATAAAGCTATTTTATCACAATATTTGATTTCTTAAACATTAGGGTCAGTTATGCTTATAGAACAAGCATCTTTGCACAAGCTATATAGAGAGCAATTGTAAAATGTACACATAGCAATATATGTTCTTGTAATCTGGAGATAAATAAGCAACCAACAAAACTGTGCTAACATCATGAGGGACAAGGTTTCTCAAAAAACCTTGGAAGTTGTGCTTTTCAGATGCTTTGGGACTGAATGTATAACTCATAAACACTGATTCCTATCTACTCTCTCAGCCAGAAGTGCCACATGATGTGCACTAACAATAGTCATAACCCAGCAGAGTGCTCAAGCACATAATTTGTATAAATATACAGGCATTAATTTATACAAGAGCTATCTGCTCAGGCTCAGATTAATGCTGATACAGCTGGCTGAGCCACAGCACACAGAACTGTTACACAGTTACAGTCCTGCAACACAATATAAAATAGAGCCAACAGAAGTAAAAGTTTCTTTATAAGGATTCTATTGCCACAAAGTGGGAGTTTTTCATATGCCCGTATAAGACTCCACAAATTAATGCTGGTGGTATTTGCTGTATTGGTCCAAAGTGAAAATCCTCTCAACATCTAAAACACATGGGGCCTTTTTTTTTTTTTTTTTTTAATTTGCAAGAGAACAATAGCTTGAGTTCTATCTTTAACCTGCTAAAGTGGATTTCAAGTGTCAAACCTCTGCCTGTACTAAAGAACAGGACAGAATAGAAAGCACACAGCAGCCTTGCACAGGCCATTGGGGAAATTTTGTGTCCCAGTGACAACAATGGAAAAGGTAGATTTCTGCAGCTAAAACCTGGAGCCAAAAAGGTGCAGATGCTTTTTTTCCACTGCCATGAGTTTAGGTATCCATTCATAGGATTTAGAAATGTGGACATGGAAAAATAGTTATGCCAGCAAAATTTTTTGCATAGACATAGTCCAAACTGAATACATCAACTGCCTAGAGACTCTGTGCTTGGAGACCTGGCACTCATCTTCTCCCATCTTCTAGAACACACGTAGACATGACTGTATTCTTTTTTTGTTTCTTGGAGACACAGGTTGAACAATTAAAAAAAAAAAAGTATCATGTTGAATATGCAAAGGGATGACAATATATCTTGGGAATGAATGTATCCACATAAAAGATAAATGTAGAAAAAGAGGAGAACAGAGCTGAGGGAAGGAATTTTTAGCAGCAGGAGACCACACTGTGTAGGTAAAAATATACAATGATAAAATGCTAAGAGTTAATAGCCTTGGTCTTGCACAGAGGAAAAAAAGAACAAAAAACCAAGAGATAAAAAGCCTGAGTCTTGTTAAACTTTAAAAGTGTAATGTAGATGCAAAGCACTAAAAATTATTGCCCTCATCTTACACATGCATCTACAGAGTTCAGGCAGTGCCTTCACATCAAAGAGAGCTGGAATGAAGCCTGGTCTGGTAGCCTGGTGTCTGGCTGAGCCTGAGATCCCTGTGGATTTATACAAGTGCTACAGTCCAGAGCTGGCCTGGCATGGTCTGGCTGCCAATCAGCAGTTTATCTTATGGGGTAGCACTGATGGAAACTCAGCTGTCCCTTGCACACACGAGCTGCCAAGCACTGCTGAGGATATAAATCCAGACAATCCTTCCAGAGGTTCTTGCACCTCTGATGTTTCCAATGCTGAGCACCAGACTTACAGAGGAAAATGCACGCAGCAAGTGATGCTAACTTGCAGTTGGTTTAGCATAGAAAATGGTCAGGATGGAAGCTAAAACAAAAGTTTGGAAAGAAGACTTTACAGTCTCTAAATGGAATCTGAAACTGCTGTATTCTGTTTCTACTGTAGCCATTGCAAGCTCTCCCCCATACTGAATGTCTATTCATAGCTGATTTATCCGGAGAGAAAAAAATATTAAGGAAAAAAAAATCCCCCAAAACTGCTAGTGAGCTAATGAGAACTTTTGTACAGAATGACTTTAAAGGTTTCCAACTTGCCTCAGTTTTTGACATGATTTATGGATTCCCCTGGTATTTGCTTCAGTAGACCACAAGGAACCCGGCTTCCAAACTATCTGGAACCCATTTTTTTTGTGACATATTTAGGCAACAGTTTCCTGATGATCTTCTTTCCTTGTTCAATTTTGCTGGCCACATTCCACTGAGATGTATTCAGTACAATTTTATTCCTGAAAGAACACATTTCTCTTATCAGTTTGCACAACTGCTTTCATCTTTCTGTGGAGAATATTGAGGATAGTAAACAGTAAGTCCCACTCTCTCACAGCAGAGCATGAGCAATTCTGATTGGAATTAGAATATATTTTTCTAGCCAGCTTTGGAAGAATCAGCACTGAGTCAGGTCCAATTACAAGCAGATTTGTTGGAAGCATTTTCTTTTCAGCAACAACATTAGTCATCTGAAAATGTGTGTGGGTGTCCATGCACTTATATTTTTCTATACCTCATAAAGAAACTCTCCCTGATAGCTTTAAGCTGCAATAAGCAGGCAGAAATGTCAATAAACATCTTTATCATCAGGGTGAATCAGCCATTTGAGATCAGGGAGATCCCAGTGTTTTCCCTGATAAGGGAATTACATAGGATGAGCAGCACTGCTAAGACCATCCAGTGTAATTATAGAACATTAAAGTATGTATTGAATAGTTATATCTGTTTACCTTAAGAACACATCATAAAATAAGGTATTTGAGGGCAAGATATGGTCTGAGGAAAAAATAACTCGCTTTGCAATGAAATAAAAACAACAGTCTAACATGTTTAAAATGGTCATTACAGTTTCACCTAAAAATTGATAGCCACAGTCTGTGGAAAAAGGGATAACTGTAAAAATGATCCTTAAATCTGCTTTACTTGGAGAGTTCAGGATATGAGGAAATTCATATTAATAACATCCTTTGTAAAAAAAAAAAAAGAAGAGATACAGATGATGAGGCACATGGGATTGCCGTGACTCTAAGTTTATATTTTAGGATAATGCTCTCCAAAGACTCTTTGAACATTTCCTTGCTTGGCTTTTGTACAGTAAGTATGCTGTGAGATTTCAGGCTGACCTTTAGCTTTTGGAAATCCCTGAGTCTGTGCTTGCAGAACAAGCTTGCACATTTCAGCTAAATAGAAGAAGGAAAAACAGTGAGGAATGTTTTGTTATGGGATAGACTAATTTCTTTTAAACAAAGGAAACACTGCTAATTCAACACAATAAAGCTAGAGATGTGTTAAGTGGAAAGTAGGAGCAATGTTTGATCTGGCAAGCAAAATTTAAGTAAGGGGACATTTTTCTACAGGTGGTTGACAGTGTTTGCCATAACACAGAGAGTAAGTGGAAAGATATTTTTTTTGCCCTGCCTTTTCTTGGGTCTGCACTGCATCCAGCCTCTAGAACCAATGCCTTTTCCAGCTGCATGTCAAATCCAGCATATTATCCTTTCTGAGGGAATAGAGTGGGCCATCCCATTTACTTGTTGGGGCAATGTATTGTAGAAGAGCACATAACATGCAAGAAAACTGCGTGTAGGATCATCACCACCATCATGGTTGCCAAGCTCCCTGCTGGAACTTCCTTGCAACTCGTGTCTCCCATGCTGTACTGTGAGATGGAAAGGGGTAACACAAAGGTAATGCCCTTTGATCATCTCCTTATCTGCAGGGAGATGTGTACCAATGCCCTGATCAATATTCATATCATCTAAGCTGCTTCTTGGAGAAAAAAAAAATCAAACCACAGCTAAAATTTGTTTTATTAAGAGTAAGCAACCTCAATCCTGTTTTGAGTTCTCACAGGCCTACTTAAAACACTACTAAAATTAGAATTTTGTCCTTTTTAATTCATTACAACTCAAATAGCTTAGGCTGAGACAATGCCAGTGCTTTCCAGACCCACTTTTCCCAGTAGACTGGTTTAAGGGATTTTTACACTGGGAAATAAAACTAATGTCTTGTTTGTTCTCATATCTGACTGGGGACAGCATAGCTCCAAAAGAAATACAAGAGTTATTTGTTTATGTTACGATAAAGCCCTGATGTAAGATGTCATCTCATTTATGATTTCTCCCATAAATTTAGTACACTCAGAACCAGATGCTTCTTATTCACAGTGATTAATTGTAAGAAAACTTCTTAATATCTGGGTTTAAGGTTTCTCACTTAATTTCATTTGAGTGTGAAAACAGACAGGAATGAGGTGCAGAGAACAAATATTGTTCCAGAAGAAAATTGAATAATTTTTCACTTCACAACCTGCAGTACTCTCAGCTCTTCTAAGCACAATACATTAGGCTAGACATAAGTGGTTTGAACTTCTCGTATTTCCTTTTGACATTACTAAAATAGTTTATAATTAAAAATTCTTATTGCTTTGAATGGAAAAGTTGAGTTACAGAAAACTGAGAAGCAGGGATATGGAAAAGGGAAGTCTGAGGGCCTCAGCAGTAAGAGGAATAGTGAGCTCCAGTGCCTTGTGTGTCTATGTTCAACTTAGCTGATGGTTTTCTTACCTTCCTCAGCATGTGAATTTGAGCAGATGAATCATATGAGGTCTGTGCAATCCATACAGCACAGCATGCTTCCAGATATTCCCTCTGGTTTTAATGTACCATAAAGCAAGGAATAACTCAGAATAATCACCAAGCAAGGGGATTCTCTGATAAAAACAGGGTAAATGGGGTCTTCTGGAGGTGCTATCACTGAAAGCAAAGCTACTAAAATGCCCAGAGGGAGAGAAGAAATTGCTGAGAAAGGAAATGAAAAAGTAAAAACCAAACCACTGTCACAATTGCCCAGGAAACAGAATTTCCATTCCACTACTTTTTTCAGGTGTATCTTCAAGTATAAGAAGTGTCAGTTTTTATGAATCATGTTTGGAACTGCAGCAGTCTTTGTAAAGACAACTGAGATAATTAAGCCAACTTCCTCTAAGTAAGCTAGTCATCAAAAAAAAAAAAAAAAAAACCAAACAAAAAACCCTTCATTTCTGCTTTTCTACAAGAGATTTTGAGGAAACATGCTAATAACAAATATCCAGCTGGACTACAAGCAAGCATTAAAAAACACGTAACCAGTGCCTTATAAGAATCTATCTTGCACGTTGCAAAATTTTGATGTTATATGCTATGCTTCTTCTAAATACATAGATCCTGTTCCCTTTCCCTTAAGGAAAATCTGGAGAACAGATCTGGATGAAGCATAAGTCCCTACATTTTTCATAATTAACTGTGGGGAAAGAATTTACAATTTCATGGTCCACACATATCTGTGTCTACTACCTAGCACTCCCATATTTATTGCTCATGGCTGAAGCTAGAGTTTATACATATCCATGACTCTCTACCAGTCACTGAAAATTAAAATCTCCTGCCATTTTTGTACTGGACAGTCTGAATAGGAGGACAGCACAGCTGTTGTGACACAGTACTCAGAGTCTAGATGCAGCAATTGATTGAGAGGACAGACAGCACTGCTAAATCAAATAGTTAATTTCCTTACATTGCCCATGCCAGGAATTGTTTGTATTTTTTACATCTCACTGTATACAGTAACAAGAAGAGACTTCAGAGAAGTTTTTTGTGTGTATGCCTGTTCTCTCCTCAATATTTCAGCCTTCAGCTGCTCTTTCAGTGTGTAGGGCCTCTTCAATAGACATTACTCATAATGAAGTGTTCTCCAAATGCAAGGTGAACAGGCATCTGCAGGGGATTAAGGTGATGTCAAAGCCATCCCAGATTCTCCATATTGGATATGAACTTGGGTCAGGAAAGAAATGAAGCCCTTGTTCATTAAGTCATCCAGACACTTATCTCAGCCATACTTTGGGAGGTAGCTACACTCTCAATAGCAAAAGCGATCTGAAATCTGTTTTGCCAGATTAGTCCAGGTGAAAGGCCTGATAAAGGCACTGGGAGCTACAGGAGTCTTATTTTTCGTAACCAGACCTTGACAGAGCCTCCAACAAGTGGAGTAACAAGTGGAGATGATGGCAGAATCCTCTCTAGCACCGACTGTACCTTCCTGCACTGACCCCAGAAGAATGGAAAGATCACAGAATACACTCTCTTCTGTGGCTGCTGCCTTCTTGTGTAGTCAGCCTGGGTCTTACAGAGCCTCAATTCTGTGCTAAGTTATTCCAGAAAGGAATGCATTTCTCTTCTGTTATGCTATTTCTTTTCACACACAGAGATAAAGTGGCTCTACATTTTCAAGTATTCATGGTGCAGGCACTCTTTCTCTCAAAAATATGTCTAAGGTGAACCAAGGCTGTTTGGGGCCCATTTCAAGGCAGGTTTCTGTGGGCCTTTTCAGTCACTGTGATGACTCCACAGTCATGTCCTCCTGGCTGGTTTTCCCCCTTTCCCATAAGGTTATTTAGGTGCTGCTAGCTTTGAGCAGAGATGTGTGAGGCTGCTGGAGCCTTGAGAGGTTGTTACTCCACTGATTGGAGCTGAAACCACCTCTTATCTACCAACCCCACTCCTGACCTCACCATAAATCAGGACTTGTGGCCAGAGTAAAACTTCACTCAAGAACCACTCATGCCAGCTTTTGGCCCAGGGGACTACACAAGCATAGGCAGAGATTTGCTTAAACTCTTCTAAAATCCTTCAGTGAAGGAGTTTCCTAAATCCTAACTTAGCAAAATCTTTCACTGTCCTCAAAAATACTGAATAGATAAACTTAAATTTTCCTCACTGCAAAATTGATTTCTTGCTGGTTTCAGCCTACAAACAAGAACCAAAAGTTTGACTGCCTTCTTTATAATAGTGTCCTGCTGTGAAGAGCTTAAGTCCTCCTTCCCATTGCTGTACTTGGTTTTGGGAGGTTTTTTTCCAAAATAGAAAGACTGAATACAGTAAATTCCTCCCCAGCTTCCTCATAGGTCATGCTTTCTAACTCCTTGAGCAGTTACTGATCTGCTTTGGACCCTTTCCAATTTGCCCACGTCTCTCTGAACTCGACAGGGCACTCACAGCGCCAAGTAAACATGAAAAATTACCCCCCATGTTCTGCAGATTGAGCTATCCTATTAATATCTCCCAGGATCAAGTTTCCCTCTTTTCCTAAGGAAAAAACCCAACAGACAGCATAAAACCCCTACCACTTCCCTCCTACCTCCTGCCCCAGGTTTCCCTTATTTAGTTTAAAACCACACTAAGCACCCCCCAGAACATCTGTAGCTGAACTGGTGTCCACCAGACTCTTCCTGATTCATAAACTCCATTTTCCATGTGAAAGAATTTGTGTTACTCTAATCAATTATAAAATCCCACTTTTTGTCTTGCCAGATAATTTTGAATGTGGCTCTTTTACAACGCCAACAATTCCACCTTATGGGCTCTCATTAGTCAATTATATGTGTATACTCTTGCTTCAGTGAGGGATTAATGAAAAGAAGTAATAAAAGGGAATCCTTTACATAAGTATATAATGCTGCTTGGATGCAGAATGTTACTTTAAAAAAAAACCAAAACAACTATTTTCCAAAGGATCTAACCCTGCAAAATCAGACAGTAATTATAAAGGCCTTCAAAGGCTTGTAAGGAAATTCCTTCCCTGGTGCCTCTGAGTACAACATTAGTAGTTTTCTAATCAAAGATAGAATCTTCTGGCAATAAAGTGTGGTATGCTTTGTGTAAGGAAATACAGAAACTCATAGGAGATCTGTCATTAATGATAACAGCCAGTTTTCAATCCCATGGGGAAACTTTCCTGCCTAGAGAGATTTGGTGAAAACCCATATGTTCTCACATCAAATACCATGTGAGAAGATAGAGAAGCACAAGAAATGCTCGATCAGAATGGTCTTAGTGAGGAAAAAAAAAATAAGGATAATTTCCCTACCTCAGCTAAATCAAGCTTGTGATTCTTATTTTAATCTGAAGGAACTGTAAAAACAGATTAAGAAATGTGAAAATGGTACTGATGAGTTTGCAATACTTTGAATGTGCAATATCAATGTGCTTACCTCCATCAGAAATTATGTCTTTTAATAAAGCTACTCGAATATTTCCCATCAAATTACTCCTTTTTGCAAAAGAGGAGTTTTGAAGTCAATACTTTTGGAGAGCAAAGAGTTTTAACGAGGGAAAGTCCCCAGACTTCTGAGTTTTCAGATTCATTGGGTTTTGGTGGTTTGTGGGGTTTTTTTATTGCCCTCAGCCTAACTCAACAGATCTTAGTGTTCATATTTCACTTCTGTCAAAAATATTCAGACATGGAAAATTACAAAAAAAGCCACCCACTACTGTAGCTGCAGCTAGCATTTTTTTTGGTGTGTGTTTGTGGCACTCATTTCCCTCAGTCTTAATTTTGCCCTTATCTCCTTTTCTTTTTCCCTTGTCCTTGTTTCTCTGCTCCCTTTTGCAATATATCAAGACAGCAACATATGCAGTGTAACAAAAAGTACTCTGGCCTGCAAGTTACAGGTACTTACAAAATCATCTTATTTTATTGAATTGTGCCTGTATTAGGTGTATTAAGTAAAAATAAAAAATCATGATACCTGTACATGTAATTTCTTGTCATTTACTTTGGGTACGTCTGACAGTGGCCATTTCTAATAGAGAATGACTAGGAAGTGGGATTGTATGGAAAGGGAATAATAATTTTTCTATGAGCAGACAGTTTCAATTTCCTGACATGTGGATTTACTGCCCTCTGCTGCTCGAGGGAAGCCCAGAGCAGTCAGGGAACAGATTAACTTCAGCTGTAACACCACCTGACTTGGGAAACCTGTAATCAGAAAATAGCAGTCTCACCTGACAAGGACAATTAAACTTCGCACTGGTAGCAAAGCTTTCCATTAAAATGACACTCAATAACCGTGAAGTCTTTGTTATTATCTTATTGAAGTAAGGCTACATTATGTTGCATTGTACAAAGGGCACGTTATGTGTGTGTGCACACCTAGAGAACAGGAGCAAAAAAAAAAATAAAAATTAGTAATTATCAAAACAGATCAAATCCCACCACCCTACTTTTAATACATAATCTGGCTTGTTCAGAGAGAGATTTGGGCCCTCTGGTGGTGATCAATACCCATATCCATAACTGTATAAAGCTAGAGATAGCAATTAAATTCGTCAAGGTATGGTTTTAATAGTGTCAGTTATGTTTTTATGCATGCTTTATGATAATGCCATAACATTTTTATCATATTTTTTCTGTATCACAAGAAAGCAAGGATAGTGGGGCAAAAGGCAGAAAAACCATCCCACATTTGCCTGGTGTTCATTATAGCTGACGTTTAAATATTCAGTTCTAATGACAAACAGTTACAGTCACATACAGCCAGACAATACTTAAAAGTACTCAACAGAAAATAGCTATTTAGCATTCCCCCTCAATCTCATTTCTTTTGCCCAGTTTGTTTACTTGGACACTCAGCACAAGCATCACAGCAAACATTTTTCAAAACAGCCACACAAAAGGACTCCAGGAGTAGTAAGATGTTTACAGATATTTTGGAAATTGGTGGCTTTTCAAATAAATCCTTGTCCTTAACTGAATTCAGGCTTGTACAAACACACACAGTGCAGCTGGTTTTTGTAACGTTGTGCATTTTCTGCTGCTGAGTTAACCTTCAGCTAATGAGAGAAGGCCTGAGGAAATCATTGTACAATCATGACTTACAGAGTGATGGTGTTTGTTTACAGCACAATGGTGTTGCTTAATCCCATTTGTCTCCTACAGCAGCATTTTAGTAACAAGATGCTGCTTCTTTTGTTCAAGAAGAGCTTGGGCTCACTATATAATTTAGAGACTTTTTAACATGCAAAATATGTTACTGTCTGACATGACTGGGGCCTACTGTGCCCAGAAAACAGAAGTGTATTTATCTAGAGGGCCATGAGAGACAAAGCTAAAGAAAAAATTGCAGATTCTGTTTATACTGGCATTCATCAAATTTTTCAAGTTAATATAAAACAAGAGTTTGCAAACAAAACATAAATATAAAATTTAAATGATCAAATATGTATCCTTGTACTAACCATTTCAGTTGATCAATTGATGATGATTAATATTTCAGGTGTGATGTTGTGTCTCCCTGGTTTTCAGGACTTTTGAAGTTTTTTCTTCGACATACCCAGCCAATGTTGTGGGAAAAGCTCAAGTGGTGCAGGATTACATAGCTTGCTGTAATCAAACAAAAAAGAAAGATCTTGCCTCAGTTAATACTTCTCTTTCTCAGGTCCAAAACTGAACCTTGGTGCTTATAGTCCTTTATTATCACCTTAGAATAGATATTTGTATGTTAACATATCTATAGTCACATTTTACAAATGGAAACACTCTGTAATCAATGAATGTCATTATTTAAAAAGTGGTGTTGATCAAATGGAAGCTTTTAGTTATTTAGCAGCTATCAGTTCTGATCTCCCTGTGGACAATAGCTAACAAAAGAAAAACAAAATCAAGTGCAGAATGCTATCTTACAAGTGAAGCATGAAAATTTCAGTGGAAATCACACTGAAGAAGTTAATTGAGCAAACAGTAAGTAAGACAAATGAATGTATAACATTGTAAGAAATGGCTCGTCAGTATCAGAAAATTGCTGCGTTCGTTATTAAAGGCGAGAAGGAAAAAGTTCATTGCCATCTGAACGCACAGCAAGCAAAAGTTAGAATTAACTGCTGAACCCTCCGGCAGTTGCTTGCTCGGGAAACAGTGTGGGATTTGTTTAATCCCAGAAGGAAACTGTCCAGGAACTGCGGAAAGACAGCCCGGGATTCCTGCCTGGAGACAGCTGTCCAGGGGATCGAGTGAGAGACGCGCAGGGCTCGCCGGCACAGCGGAGAGCTTTGTGAGGGACGAG
The DNA here is from genome assembly GCA_025920805.1 of Petroica traversi. NCBI lineage: Eukaryota > Metazoa > Chordata > Aves > Passeriformes > Petroicidae > Petroica > Petroica traversi. The sequence goes on from JAHLSL010000020.1 coordinate 26,489,864, forward strand.
GGGACGGCCATGGGGAGATTTCTTGGGGATTCCTCAGGGAAAGGGCAGCTGCACCTCAGAGGGAAGAGGGGAAGGGCGCTTCCGACTCCTGCGGGGGGTGAGGGGCTGCTTTGTGCGTAGCGCTCCCAGGGTGAATATGACAACACGAGAGCAGGCAAAATGACAATACCTTCAGCAGAAGGGCACTGCGGAGCTACGGCCGCCTTGCGCTCAGCTTTTTCGGGAATAGCGCCTGGCAATTGCCGCCATTCCCTGGCGGCGGGCTGGCCCCCAGCGCTCGCCGCCAGGGGGCGG
>JAHLSL010000020.1:26490557-26576028 GCA_025920805.1 Petroica traversi
GGTGCGGGACCGCGGAAAAGCGCGGGAAGCGCGGCCCGCCCGGTCCCTCAGCGCATTCCCTCAGGAGCAGCTCCAGCGCAGCCAGGGCAGCTGGGCCTGCCCATGGACCCGGGCCTGCCCTGCGCTTACAAGATGTTGGTAATTAAAGCTGATTTCGCCAGTGACTCGGCAAAGGTACCCGCTGACCCCAACGTGCTTGAACTGCTTCTCATACTGTTAATAATAATAAATAATAATAATAATTATTATTAATAATAATAATAAGCCAGGGTCAGTGCACCGTGTGTTTCAAAGTGCACACACATAAATACCAGTAATTTTATTTCTTTTGGATAACAAATGTCTAAGTAGAGAGTGTTATTTCTCCCGCTATTCCTGGCTCAGTGCACTGTGTGGATGAAGGAATTTCCCTCGTCTGAGCAGTTCAGCGTTGCTGCCTATGCTTGAGCTTTGCCACCGACTAGTCTGCCCTGTGTTACCCTCTGCACGACTGTCTTTCCTTGTGTTACTGGAATGCACACATTACTTCCAGTTGTTGAGGTTTTTCCACCCCTCATTCATGTAGCTGTTCCCCATTCATCCACCTGAGGCCAAAGAGGTAATGTCACAGCTAGCCAGACAATATAAAAACAGAAGTAGAACCCCAGGCAAGTTAGGACCAGTGTCATTTCATTTGGAATTCATCACACGAGCTGTGTTGGACTACAGCAGAAGTGGACCCAGTGTCCTTAATTTAGTTGTGTTACCTCATTTAGTCCTCACTCTAACCAAATTGGCTCCAGCTGCTGGGCTAACATTGGCAACAGCTGCTAAAACCAGTGTCACCTGGGCTGCTTCCCAAAGTCCAACCAGACCAGAAGCCCAACAGCTCCTCTCTAAACTGCAAAAGTGACGTTGAGAATGTTAACTGAGAACACAGTTTCATCCAATTCTGTGCAGACCTTTTTCCTATATATTAATTTCCTCTATATTAATACAGACCTAGAGATTAAGGGTAACGGAGTTAGGTGTCTCCTGGAGGATTCTATGTGACCAATAAAAAGCCTTCAGAAGAAGGTTCCCCAGCAGAGCCAGAAATCCAGATGCTCCTTCATGTTCCTGCATTAACTGTGACTACTGTTCTGAGCCCACCTGGCCACTGTTTCTGATGGCTTTGCTGCAGCACCCATTCAGTTTAGGTGCATGTTATACTCAGGATAACTCATAAATCTGAATCTGTAACATCAAGCTTTACTTGGTTTCACTATGAGGGAAATTATGACTATTTGTGGTGTTTTCCCTTGTGTTGTCACCTATCACCATAACAAGTTGTCTTTTGGCACCAAACTCTGCTTGGAACTATGTCTTCCCTCTTGCATCATCACTTCAGATCAAGAGCCTCGTCTGACATTTTTAATGGCTTTTTCAAGAAGTTGAGAAAAATTAGAATATTGAAAAACAAATACCGAGTCTTCAGTTTTCATCCTCTCAGTTCCTTCTCACCCACAAAAGACAACCAAGTGACAGTATTTTTGTGTTTTCCACTTTCATATCGAATTTTTCTTCCCAACTGAGTAACAAATACTCTCACCTATAATAAAAAAGTAGTGGTCTCTCCAGCACAGCCTTATATAGTTGTTTGAGTAGAATCTCTCTCTAAAAATAGAAATGTCTTTGACATTGAAACTCCAGGCAGCAAGGAAACTGTTGCATTTCAAGCTGAAGCTTTTGGAAAGCGCGCCCTGTATTTCCTTTACGAGTGTCCCACAAATGTACAAAATCACGGCCTGTCCTGAACTTTGAGCAAACAAGATTTTGTTTGCAGCCGGTGCTGTTGCAGCAATACCTTCTTAGAAACAAGTAATAAAAAAAGATGCAGCACTGGCAAAAGGTGCTGGATTTACAGGTCTGCAAAAAGAACACTCTTTCTTTCGCCCCCAACCCCAAGACCCAACTGCCAGCTTTTCCCAGACTGCCTGACTGGCCACGATGCCCTGAGTTAAGCCCAGCACCTGCACCGAGGAAAACAACGCAGATGAAAACAAACAGAAATCTCCCACATCAGGGTAGCAGTTTTTCCACTTCTCAGGCAGACATTCCTCTTGGGAATACACTAAAATGGCAGGGGGAACACAAACCCTCTCCATCCCGCTTTTGAAGACGTTGACAGCTTGCAATTTCTAAAGTCAGGGACAAAACAAGCCGGCTCTGCCAGCATGCCTGAATTGGAGACTGTAAGAATAGGAGGTCTAATTCCTGAGAGCACTAAGTCGAGGGGCATTAAACAGAGCTCAGCACCTCTGTGTCAGACTGGCCTCAGACACAGAAATGTGCACGGGCAACAACCACAGTTGGACTATTGACATGGGAGCCAGAAGTCTGGCTCAGATTCCACAGTTACTGTCGGCATAAAACAGCATTTCCTCAGTGACTGACTACTATCCATTTGCCATGCCAAAATAGTTCTTCTTCCAGCACTGTAATATTCCCCTGGCAGCATATTGAACATGGATTTGAAAGTGCCGATATTTCCAAATTATGAAATGCGAGTACTGATCTTAAAATCTGAATGAGGAGATGGGGATATGATTCTAGCTTACCTTGGGAGAGATTCATTCAGCCATCAGTTCCAGGGCAGATCTCATGGTCAACTCGTCAAATACTTTGTTTTCATTCTGGTTGGTCCCACACTGGAATTCTGAATTCATGACTTTGCACAGGATTTTATTTAAGATCTGAAAGGCAGACGATGAATACTAATCTATGTCAATTTTACAAAACCTGCACAAATCATCTCATGTGTTCAAAGGTTACCTTCACAAGAAAGGATTAAGAGGGTGACAAAGTGATCTTTTCAATAGAGATACTTATTCCTATTTCTTTTAAAATTATCTTTGGTTGAAGCCACTTCAGGTTAAGCCACTGAAAAAGAAGGATGAATTCTTGTGATGGTTTGCATCAATTCATCTATGAACAATTTAAAGCTTGATAAAATTGATTAAATTAATCTGATCCGAATTCTGGATATATCCTTAGAAAACTAAGTCTCAGATAAGGAAATCTTCATGGCAGATTATGGGCTTTACTTTTTTTGGTTAAAAGCAGAGGTTAATAACTTGTCCATCACTGTTACCCAAGCAGGTGAGAAAGCCCACAGGGGGAACACTTTTGTCTCTTAATTCCCTGGAGGTTTTGGAAACATCTCTCAGGAGTCTCCAGCCACCATTTTCCTCTGGGAGGAGAAGTAGATCACTGACCTCTCCTGGCAAGCCTGGATATCCTTGGAGTCATTCCCCCCTCAGAGCCATCACTGCTCCTTTCCTGGCCAGCTTTATTTGAGTCACCAGGGAGAGGTGAGGCTGAGGAACATCTGAATTTCCTGATGAGTCACAAAACAGGAGCTGTCCAGGACAGCAGCCAGGCAACACTGGAAAGCCTTTACATGAACCTACGTGTTGGCGCTCACAGAACATTCACCACCTTTGGCAGAGCTTTTCCTCCTAAACACCAACGTGGGTTGGCCTGAGGCTGCCTCAGTTTTAACAGGTTTCAAAACATTACACCCTAAGCATGAGGGATGCAAAGAAAATGAAAAGATTGATAATTGATTCTGCATGCCTTGATTGTTTGTGTAAATGGTCAGTCTTGGGAGACTTGTCTGAAACTCTATTTCATGGCTAAAGCTGCTAGTCAATATAAATTTGACCACTACCTGTCAAAGATATGAAGAATGGAGCAATTAGAGAAATGTCAAGGAAGAGTGACATTTCAGTGGAACGGGCAGTTTTGAAATTTGTAAGAACTTTCCTGGGAAGTAGGGAAGCTTGAATGTAGCTGACTTATTTTGAGAAGTGAAAGGAAAAGGTACAGTTCAAGAGAGCGCAACATAGTGGAGTTTCATGTGACATCCTGCTAAATAAATCTAGCAGCTTTCACAGAGGACCATTTTCTTTAGACTAATCCTAAGTTTTACTTAGTTGAACAGTGCAGGTAAAGATGACCACAAGCACTGGGAGCTGGAACCCAACCCCTGCATAGAGCTCTCAGCTGAGTTTGGGCCACTGTTTGATTTGTACACCTCCAATGACTTGGAACACTGCGCTTTCCTCTGGAGATAATTCTGCATTGGGCACTTTGCTTGTGCATAACACAATAACTGTTTAATGTACATTATCTAGATGCTGCCTTTACCAGATGCTTGTGTTATTTGGTTTCTTTGAACAATGTCTCTCATTCGTGCTCAAACAGCCACCAAAGCCCCCCCTACCCCGTAATCTGAGCCCAGTTGTGCTGAGCTTTGTACACACAGAAAGCTCCTACAATAAACACAGTGCCACTGCTTTCTCCACTGGGAGTGAGGCAAAGCTTCCAGTTACCTCTGCATGATCCTGCTGGCGTTGACTGAATTGCTGCCTCAGCAGTGAGGCAAGTAGCAAGAAATACATCACTGGGCACACATTTCAGGATAACCTTGACATCACTGACAGTGATAGCTGCAGCCCTTGCTGAAACAGAAACCTGTAAGATGGCATTTGTTCCTTCTTGCTGCCTTTGCTATTCCTTTCGGGAGGATGATCATATGCCATGCTCATGTATTTGCAAGCTCATGACATAATGGTAAGGGATTGTAATAAACAATACCATTTCGGGGACTGGACTGGGGAGACTGAACATTTTAACTGTCACTGGAGCAGTTTTGCTTTAAGGATTGAATTGTTGTCTCAAATCCAGATTTGTAACGAGAACCCTCCTGTCTTTGCCTGTTCCCCGTCCCGCCTGCACCAAGAGAATTTGGGCAGGTGACCAGTGGAGTGAAAATGAGACAGGGGAGCCACAGAGAACAGAGTAATTGATACAGGATATGAAGCTAGGAATGAGTGGATTTGACAAAGTGGACACCAGTAAACCGAGTGTCTCATTTGGCTGCCAGCAGGAAGGATTTATAGCCTGTGTGTCACTAAGAAGCCAGTCATCCCCCCTACTCCTACCACCCCAAAAAACCCTCACGCCCCTTGTGTCCTCCCCTCCCCAAACGTTGCTTAATCTGAAAGGCAGGTCACAAGTCAAAGCATCAAATTACACAAACATGCTTTGGACTAAACTGGGGAAAGTACAAAGACCTCCAGTAAACTAATTTTTTTTTTTTTTTTTTTTTTAGAAACAGAAGGGTTTAGTTACTTCTCACCTACCTTTGCTACCTTTCTCCCAGCAGCCACAGGTCTAGGCTAGAAATGCTCTCTTTTTAACAGGGTACATATATCATATACCATCATTCTCTTAGAACAGCCAGCACGTAAGTACTTCCAGGTGTCAGGTTTTGCTTTTTAGCTTTAATTTACCTGTGCTTTGACTGAGATTTTTGGTCTAAGAAACATGCCCCTTTTTCTACTGGAAACACCCAGTGCATAGTCTTGGGAGTGTACAACTTCTGCAAGCATATTGCAGCTCCTCTGCACTGTCAGTGACAAGAGGAGCCCCAGATTAGCCAGTGGATATACTTATCACAAGAACTGTCTATTGTAGCACTTGTTGCCCCCAACTCTTCCGTAGCAAATAATGAAGACATTTAAAACCTCTATTTATTCTCCCTTAACTTTATCATTAGAGAAATTTTAATCTCCAGGACATAAGGTATACTGCAGTTAAAGGCTTTTGATTCTACCTTTATGCCATAGCACTCAGTAAAGGTGCATTATTTTCTCAGTCCCAAAGAAGCATTGACAATTCAATTATTTCTCTGCATGGGGAGCAGTGGGGAAGGAAGAAATGAAAATGTAGCTACAGTGTTCATGGAGAGATCAAAGCTGGTTAGGACTTAAAAAGAAGGCAAGAAGCATAAAGCCATTCAGGAGAAAAAGAGGAATGGAAACAGAGCAGACAATGCACATCTATCCTAGTGGAAAGCAATGGCATCATTCCTCTCCTTGTCCCATGTTCCCCCATGGCAAAAGTTCACTGTAAAAAGGTAAATCAGCACAACATTTTAGTTTTGACACATCATCTACAAGAATGCAATAGTACACCCCAAGAAAGGCTATGCAATGGATCTGTTGCACAAAATGAGTTGCAGACTTAAAGTGCTGTACACCCAAGCTCACTGTTGGGAAATCTGCTGCATCGCCAGCATGCCAGATCAATATTTCAGAGGTCATTATCTCATCCCTTCTTCAGCTGCTAACTTTGGGGTTCTGCCAGAAAAAGGCAACCGCCAGTAAGATGATACACCAGTACATTAGGCAAGGCTTTGGGGAATTTGAGCAGGCTTTTCTTTTCACTGAGATCAGTCTGCTCTCTGGGTCCAAATGACACAAGTGCTCTGTCAATATATAAATGGTCAAACGGGTTCTGTAACCCTCCCACGACAGAATGTGCAAGAAGTTCTACCCAACTGCATTTTTCAAACAGACACTGAAGAGAACTGAACCTTTATGTAAGTACTTCTGACACTGTGGAAAGAAGGAGACAGTCACCAAACTGATCCAGAATCAAGAAGTGTGATTTCACATGTACAGTGCAGCAGATACTGGAGACAGAGTTAATCAAAAAGTAAACCAGTAACTGCCTGGCACCATCTCCCCTCTGCAAGAATGTCCCATGAACTTTTACATGAGCAAACCATGATTAAAGTTCTGCTTTAGCTGTGAGTTGCTACGTAAAGTCAAAACCTTTGCAATGGGAGCAATGAATTTTTAAGTTTAAAAGGACCTTTGTTTTATGTGGCTTGGTATCCTAGATCTCCTATTTTGCATTAACTACTATAATATTACAGCACTGTCCAGCTTTTCCAATTACGATTTTTGTGATAATCAATGGCTGCACCCCTGTGCATTCAAAGAGTGATATCCTACCTCCCCTTCTGGAAAGACTTTTTGAACATTTAGTAATAAAATTGCCTGGACATATTAACTATTTTCTCCTTTGATGTTTTTAATGTTATGTTGTCTCATAATCCATTTAGAAATATAATTACCTTCACAGACAGACATGAAAGTGGATGTCTCTAGGTTTCTCTTAAGACCAGAAGGAGAAAAGGGTGGGCTGAACTGCCCGATTTCCAAGATCATTATCCTGGTACTGGGAAGAATTTGGTGAGAGGAAATATTCTGTACTTACCTTAAAAACCAAAGGCACTTCGTTATTCAAAGCTTCCTCTCAGGAAAACCTTTAGGGAGACAGCTTAGAAGCATCTTGGTTTAACCCAGTTAATTTACGGACATTTGCACTGTCTCACTAGTCTTATTGTGTGAATGCTGCAGACAATCTCCAAAGGAGGGGACACAGAGACTTCCAGGTAAAATAAAGAAAACTATTTTATGCACTCATACTGCCTCTATTCATATTACCTGTATTTATAGTAACTAAAGCCACAGCACTTGAGCTTTAGCTCTGGGGCAAGGCTCCTCACTGCATTCCCGTACATTCAGAGGAGCTAGGGAAGGGTTGGATCTCACAGTCCCACTGAATTTGCCCTGTCTGAAGCTTTCACATTGTGGCTTTTACCCTGACTGATTCTGAAAGGAAGTAGCTTATCTGATAGAGAAATTCAGTCCAGAAAGGATGAGAACTGGAATCAGCTTGACGCCAAGTCACCTCCAGGCAGCACAGATGCAAATAGCTTGAGCCACATCATGCAGCAGACTCATGCTCAAGTACAGGCATGGCTGATGAAAGCAGAATGAAATTTGGTATGCCAGCTCTAAAGAGGCCCTTTGTGAGTGTAAAAAGCATGCAGCCATGATGGAGTCTGTAAGCAGAATACATACACACAGGTAAATCATCCCACTCCAACTCCAGTCAATGACACTCTTATGTCAAGAGCATCTCACCCATATTGCTAAAAATGCAATCCCTAAGCTTGAGCCTTGTCCTGCCAAAAATGCCTTCAGCTTAGACCAGAACCTGGTATTTCCAATAAATTTATGTGGGTGCAAGGCCCAGACAAGAGTTCTAGGCAAGAATATTTCCGAATTGCATGGCTTTTAAAACCTCTGAAGGAGCTCCTCAACTCTGCTACCATTACTCAGTTAAATCTGCAAGTGGCTCAAATTCGCTTCCTGAAGATCTGATGACTCTTTCCTCCCTGACAACTACTTTCTCTTTATATATATGTATTAAAAGAGAAAATCAAGAACATAAAGGTCTTCAAGCTTTTCTCATGTATGGGCACTTTTCCCCTTAAGACTCATTATTTATACAGCCCACACTAAAACTTGTGATGACAATGCCTGGGGACGGGGAAGAAAGTGTTAACTGAAATACATTTGGATGTTCTCATTGTAAACCTGACTTAAAACCACCCCAGAAACCATGGGGTAAACAACGGGATGTGAGCTTGTCCCTTCATCACCCCCTCTGATTTAGCAATGGCAGTGTTTACCAGCCTGCAGTCTCTGAGCTATTTAAAGGATCTACAGAGATCCCTAAAAAACCCAAGCACATCAGGAGGTAGGCTTAACTTACTGTACAGTCCTTCATATCTAAACCCCAAAAAGCTCATTAACTGAAGGCTGCTTCTCTGTCTAAAGGACTCCTGCATCCAGAACCATTGCAAAACAAGGCCCTGGAGCCTTATTTATAAACTGTGGCTGAATTAATTTGATTTGTATCTTCATTTTTAATTCACTAACTTCATACAAGTCAAACTACTAATGCACTAACATTTGTCCCTCCAAGTGCCTCTGCTTCCTTCTCATAGCAAAGCATTCTTCATTTTATTAGAGTGACAGATAACTTTTAAATATATTTAAATACATTTACCAGCCACTGCCTTTGCTGTGGGGTTTAGAATAGAAAAGATTTTTCTGCCTTTTTTAGTGGGTTTTGGGATTTTTTAAAAATACTGTCTACAGGAAACACTGATCTTTGATCTCTGACCCTGAACTTCATGACTAACACTTAGATAATCAATTAAAAAGAAACAATATCTTCTGGGAAGTATGAGCTAATGTCTGATAAAATTAAACTTAAAATTAATGTAATTAACAAAATTAATGTAGTGAATACATTCCTTTATTTATGCTGGCCTTAAACATATTTAAGAAAAATATGTTAGCCATATACATTTATTGCAGCAATTAGCAGGCAGGCCTTTAATTGTTGGAATACTAATTTGTACTTAGTTAAGTGACAAAGCTGAGTCCCACTACACTTGGTGTACTTGCACATGTAGTACTGTCTGTCACTTTGTCAGCAAGCAGAATACAGCTTCCTTTAATTACTTAGATTTTGGATCACTTCATCTCTTCTCCTGTCTTTTCAACCACTTTGCATCTCCACCTCTTTTATGGTCAGGACTAGGCCATATTCAAGTCAGTTGACTTTATTCTTATTTCTGACATATAACCCATTTAATTTGGATTTTAAACTTAACTATACTTTCTGTCAAAGTTAACGTATCTCACTGTATCCAGAAAAATAGATTTAGAAACACCAGAACTGTATTCAGGGTTTATAAACACAAATATAATATGTTAAAATACATGTTTGCAATACAAAAGCAGTTGTTTTACTGGTTTGTAAGAATCTCTCTTCTTGTCAAATGTTGGAAGAGTAAGTTCCTTCTTTTAGAGGAAATATTACTTGTGAAAGGAGTGCATCAAACACTTGCTGCTTTAATATTAATATGAACATCAAAAGAAAAAGCAGTGTCTCCCCAGCTCCAGTTTCCTGCGTATTGACACCTGTTTTCTCTGCTTCTTTACCATTTCATATCAACAATTTAAACAACCTCAACACAAGGCACATTTAAACAATGTCACTCTATTAGTTAATAGTTCTACAGAGTAAGGGTACTAATCCCAAGATTTAGGTTAATGATTATTTTTAAAAGGCTGGTTAACAGAAATTTCTTGAACACATTTCTGCATTACTGATAATAACAAGGCATCAAAGGGCACAGTTTGCTACTGTAGTAAAAATGTCTGCTTTAAAAGCTGGCTAGTTGTGTCTGAGAAGGTGACATCCATCTGGGGAATTATTATCCAGTAAAGGCATAACACTATCAAAGGACATGTCCTTTGTTATTGATGTTTAATCACCAGTTTAAAAGAAAACACAAAGTCTCTGCTGGTAAAGCCTGCAGTCGACACAACTAAAGAAGTAAACAATAATGAGGATGGACAACTGATCTAATAAGTCCATTGCCCAGTAAGCCTGGCTATTTTGGGCAGCGTATTTCATCACAGCAGAACACAGGGCCAGCCTCAAAGACCCAAACCTAACACTGAGGGCACACATGTAAATAAGGTTCCAGGAGCCAGCTTTGAGCCTTGAGGGCCAACAACAGCTCAGATGAGGCTTCAGGAATCAGACAGGAAATTCGACTGAATAGGCTCTTCCAGAGGCGACCCCTCAGTGAAAGAAACTGCTCTGTCTCTATAAGCAAGGGGCCTGAAATGGCAGGGAAGAATATTTCCACCACATCCAGTGGCAAAATTTCCTGTTCTGCTGTTTAAATTTCCTGTTGAAAAGCTGCTGGCAAACTGAAAAAGGATCAGTAAATAGTTCTGAAAATAACTCGTGGTTTGGAAAGCTCGCTTTAAATTCAGAATTTTGCTGTGCAAATGTATGCATGTTCCAGAGCTACCTAAGTCTTATTTCACCTGATAAAATTTTAGGCTAAATGGATTGTGCTTATGCTCATATTGCTCATTTCCTCAGGTTGGTTACTCAGTCAGGCTATACCTGATGCCCAGCACTTAGACACTTGTTCCAGATAAAGGTTTATACTCGTTGCTCCAGAGTAAACTAAACTCCAGGATAAGATTAAGATACACATCATCCTCTCCAAAAATCACTGGTAAAAGCAAGGTGATGAAACATCCTAATAATTCCTTGCTGTGCCTCTAGAGACCCTGGACTGCAGAGCATCCTCAAGTCCATTTGCCTCACTTTAAACTACAACTCATTGGCCTCATTGCCAGGTTCAACATACCTCAAACTCTGATCTGCTTATTATAGGGCTCAGACATGCACCCAAAATCACCAGCTGGTCAGCTGAGCCCCAGTTGTTGTCTGTGCATCCACTTGCAGCCACAACAAGGAACAGGTGCATCTACTCCAGCTTTTTAACTTCATCGGGACAACATTTTTTGAAGCAGGGTTATTTCTCTGTTATTCCTGATTTACCATGTGTTGTTTCCTAGCATGGAACAGTTCTGGGTTGTAACTGGAGTGCTTTCAGATTAAATGAAAGGAGATCTAGTTACTTGGGAAGGAGTCTCCAGTTGGCAGAAGGAGACTTGATCTAGTTTAAATTAAAAGCACTGCAGCACACACAGAATGAGGACTGGGCACTCCCATTCACTTTCTCTAAAAAATACCCCTTTTCCTTACACTCACATGAACACATCCACTGTATATCCATCCATTTATTCTTTTTTTACTGGTTAAGAAACTGCCATAAACTGTGAGCATCCATGGCTACTCCTGCTCCAGCAGCGTTGCACAGGCACCACCCAAGTTCCTGTGCCACACTTTCCCCACATACCTGTGTCTTTAGGAGGTGATCTCTCACCAGTCCAGCACAGCACCCAGACCTTGCTCACACACAATTTCCACCTGAAGTCTTCACAGACCCTCCTGAACAGCCTCTGGACAGCCCCCGGTCCCTGCTGCTGGGGGGACCTGGATCCCCTGGGGTGCTCAGGTAACACTGAGGACCCAGGCTAAGTTCTTCACCCAGCAAGATTCTCCTAAGTTTAATATTTCTGTGGATATGGGGGACTGCTTGGCATTTAACATTTTGATCAGCAAAGGACACTCCTGATGTCAGGAAATTCTGGATACAGGTGAAATCAGGGAACAAAAAGAAATTACATACTTCAGGTACATTGAATAATAAGGAATCCTGACTGAGAGGGAGCAGGAAAGCAATAGAGGCAGCATGAGCTGAACCTGGGGTGGAGCTTTTCAAGGTGCCCAGTAGCAGCTGGTATCTTGATAGATTCAGCACTAACACCACCAGCTCAATTTCGCAATCTTATACTGGTATTGCAGGCATTGGAAAACTAAGAAGATCTTTACATATGTATTTTTCTGGTAGCAAGATCCTACTCAAAAATTTTATGGGAAAACCCACTTTTTCTTCCTGAGGAAAACTCCAACTCCAAGTGCATAGGAGAAACAAGTACCTGAGAAAGCCAGGGCTGCGCTGTGAAGCGAGAGCAGTCACTGGTTTTATAAGACCCTCTCCTGCTTTACAACCACATATGCCTTGCTTTGAGTTCCCAAGAACTGGATAGAGGTTTCTTACTGTCCCCTGTGTGACCAAGTCGTAATTTTGCTAACAAAAGCAGTTTTGTTTCCCAGTGGGCTCCTCAAAGGCTTTCTGCCAAATCTTCTTTTGAGAGAAAACTGTCCACTGAACACATATTTTACCAGGGAGATCTTTTTTTCCACAAATTTTCTTGGAATTTTGTTGTTGTTGTTGGGTCCTTTTTCTTTGTTGTTTATTTATTTATATTATTTTCCCCAGAAATTTGAAAAGTTTCGGTTTACATGAGCAAATTATTTATTCCTTTTTGTGGGTTTCCAGTGAAAACAAATAAACAAAGCCAGAAACAATTACAGCTTGCCTGCCAAAGCAGTCCACATATTGTTGAGCAAGTGGGTGTTATGCTGAGGCTGAAATAAATACACAAATGGTGATGGGATAGTCTACCCTAGAAGCAACATGTTGTAATTTACCACACAATCTGCCCTTGCCCATTTTCTTCTGGGTGCTCTCTCTTTCCTTTTATTACCCCAACATAAACAGACAAACAAACAAAAAGGTTAATACTGAAGTGATTTTATATCGATATTGTTCAACTTGGGGAGGCTGTTTTTTTGCATGAAGTTTCAAATATCTTAGAATTGTGATCTCTCAACAATTCTCAAGGCAGAAAAATGGACTGAAAGAACCTTTTAAGAGCTTTGAAAGGAAAATCAATCCTCTTGTCTTTTTTTTTTTCTTTTTAATGCTGCCAAGGAGTCTCTCAAACACTAAATAAAGAAAGAGAAACAAGTTTTTTTCTCATAACCTAAATATCACATCATGCTGTTTCAGAGTTCACAGATTTCTATAGTGGATGTTTATAGATTTTTCTGAAAAAGGGCTCAAAATTCTTCATGGCATCTACATTAAATATTTACATTCAGACCTAGGATGTCTTGTAAAATTTTAATAGCATACCCTTCTGTTTAAAAAAGTACAGTAACTAAACCTCAACACAAATCCTAGCTCATACATGAAGCAAAACCTTCTAAACACTGTCTAAAGTGTCATTTTTCCCAAGGCACAAGGATGTTTATGCTCTTGTCTATGGGGAGATAAACAGAGCAGCATACCACTCCATATTTGTAAATGTTAACTCTGCAAGGTAGAAACTGGCTTCTGTGTGCACCAGGCTGCTGCTCCTTCACTGCCCCTAGAGCCATAATGTGACATAAGGGAATGTGTAAATTGAAACAGCAGGGATAGATTTGGTGGCCCTGCCACAGAAAACCATGCAGTCTTGCTGTTGTGCCCAACATCATCCTGACTCCAAGGAACTTCCTTTCTGAAACACATCTTAGGTACCAGCCCTGTGGCTTAATTGAAAATCTGGGACAATTCCATGGGTCTGCGGGGCAGTTCCACACTCAAATCTGGAGGATATCAGACGTAACTTCCCTAGAATCAGTAGGGACTGACTCTGCTAATGTGAGTGTGGTGGAACTATGCTACTTCTCTAAAAATTCTAACAAGGACAACATATTGAATCCCCAACTGGATATGGTATAAGGCCAAGGTACTCACCCCAACAGGTAGAAGACAGATCAAAGAGCCCAAGGCCAGCCCTTTTATGTGTATGTGTCAGTCTAAAATAGACTCCTGTGAGAATCCTGGTTAATATAACATGCTCTTTGCCAAATATGTACTTTAAAAATAGCAGTCAACTGTAGGCATACCTTGAGTGGTGTTAGAGCTGTCTAGGTTTTTTTATACAAAGTCTGTGATAAGTTATAACACACTGCCAGTGGAAAAAGGAGAGAAACTGCAAAAACTGAGCTGCAGAGGATTCTTGAATGAGAACTTAACAGGGAAGGTTAGGCCATAACAGGCGTGCTTTAATAAATCAGGGCACTTTCTCACGTCTAAACATGGATTTAGGATCTCCAGGGATGCAGATGTTTATAGTTTGGAGACTAAAACTACAGTTGGGCATCTAAGGAAAAAGCGACCAGCATGTAGATATTGATACTCTGCCCAGAGAGGCCTGAATTTACATGCTCTTCTTTTACAATCTGTGCAGATTTCGGCTCTTAGTAGTCTTCATTTTCAGAGAAAATAATGAGGGTGTTTTTGCAGCTCTGCTGAACTGTGATCAATTGATTGTTGTCTGTCCCAAACTTCCATGTCTCCCAGTTTTAAACGGATTAATCCAGCCCGTTTGCCATCTAGCTCACAAGTTCAGTAAAGCAGAAGGTTTTGTATTATTATTGGCCAGAATAATATTAACTTCAACTTATTAATTTTTGTTACCATAAATTTGTTTATGATCAATATTATTGATCCTTTTGCACAGACAAAAGGATGCTGAGGACATGGTTGCTGCTGTTTTCAAATGAACACTAATTGTGCAATCTGGAATTTGTTTTTGACTCGTTGTAGGTTCGCAGCAAAAGCAAAGCAGCTAAGGCTGGGCTGTCTGAGGGGGATGAGGTGGTGTCTATCAATGGGAAGCCCTGTGGAGACCTAACCTATGCTGAAGTCATCGTTCTGATGGAAAGCCTGACTGACGTCCTGCAAATGCTTATCAAGAGGTACAGGAATTCTCAGGATGCTTTGGTGCAAGTCAGTGAATCACCTGAAAAATGAACACACTCCTTTTGCAGACTTATCCTGAGAGGTTCTGATAGTCCTGCTGTTAATGTCTCTAATTCTGCTTGGATTGAAAAGGGAGGGAGACAGAAAATTTGAGCTGAAAGAATTCATGTATATAATTTGAACAGCAGTGGTCAGGCACAGAATTAATAGTCCAGTCTCCAAATGTAAGTATTAATACTTGCAAGATGTCCACTACCATATATGCAGACTGCAGAGCCTTGAGTTCAGTTATGCTCTCCACCCCTTTGAAGCAGTGAAGTGTTTTTATTCCCCACAGATAGGGAAGTGAGGCTTACAAAAAACAAAGGCTGTAGAGATGGAGAAGCTGTGTTACACAGATATGCCTTCCATGATGACATGGCAAATGGTCTCCTTGGGTGGCAAAATGTGTTAGTAGTCAGGAGGAGGAGAGGGTCTGGAAGTCATGAACGCTATTTCTGTCGCTGTTATCACCACATTAGATGAGGTGGGGAAAGTCACAGCTCTCTGGGTCTCAGTTTCTGCCTTTGGAAAACGGTGAGAGAGAATTTCAGTTTTCTTTAAAAATGCTTTGAGTTTCTTAGAACAGAGAAGCTTCATCCAAACTTGCAAGCAGGCCAGCTCTCTGAACACCAGTCTATTCCAATGCCTGCTCTGTAATTGCCATCAGAGCAGTTAAGAGCAACCTGAGTTCAGAGCCACCTACAGCAAAGCTCATTCTCCCCAGACTGTGAATTCAGACAGGATGAACTCTGAATTGCCTTCAGTGGGGGGTAAGAAGAAGAAGAAGAAAAGTCTTGAAACTCCCACAGTCCTTGTAAGGACTTAAGGCTCCCCCCAGAGCTCCCTGTCACAGGCAGGAGCAGGAAAGGTTCAGGATTCATCATGACAGCTAACAGCAGTGTCCCTAGGAAGGCTGAGAACAGACACAGGGATGTCTATACAGCATGAGAAATTCCTCTTGGTTCCTGAAACCCGCATAAAGGAGCTTTCCTCAAGTTCCTAGCAGTTCAAAGGGACAATCTGCCTTCAAAGATGCTCTGAAGGAGTGCTCCTTTTATTTAAAACAGACATTTTGCACGGCCTGTCTGTACACACAGTTTGGGGCTGAGGAATGGATCAGTGTGGCAGGATCAGGGGTACAGTGGCAGCCTAGGACTGGAGCTTACCTTCCCCACAGCTCTTGCTCCTGGTTCAGCAGGGGACCAGCTGAGCATTCCTCATGTGGTAGCTGCATTCTTCTGTTTTTAATTCATAATGTGACTATTGGAACTGCACTTGTAAGAATGGTATTTGTGGCTGGCCAGCTGTCTTCTCTTCAGCCATAGAAATAGCTCCACATGCTTTGACTTCTGCCTGTTGCTGTTCCATAACTGATAATTCAGTTGTCTGAAGGCCTCAGGATGCTGCAGCTGAAAGGGACTCTCCATTGCCCCTGCTTGATAATATGGTGAACATTCAAGGCATGTCCTGAAAATCAGAACCAAAACAGTGTGTTTATACCACATAATTCAGTGTTTCATGGAATGAAACCGTGTCTGCCAGAAATTTTGAGAAAATTGCTGTTGCTCAACTCTCTAAAAGTGACTAAAATGTTCTAAAAAAAAAAAAAATCACTGTGAGAATCTTTAAATTTCTTCTCATCAGCTCACCTCTCCTGAATCCCAGCCCCTGCGGTCTGTATCTTCCCAGCTATGGGAGAATGGACTGAAACACTTCTCTCCCCCTCCCACCTTGTTTGTGGGAACTATCCCTCTCAGCACTACCCCCAGAAGGATTTTTCGGGAAGTGTCTTAGCATCCTTTGAGAGCAATGAGAAGCAAGTCCTTCCTCTCCTGAGTAACCACTTGTTAGCAGCCACCTCAAGAAAATCTGGAAATCGTGAGGAAAGAATAACTTAAGTGGTATTCCACTGATGATCTTTGCATCTAAGGACCTTTTGTTAGCAGGGAAGAACATTTCCCATTGGAAAGCTCCTGGCTGTCCCTGAACTTTTTGCTTGAAGGACACAATTTTCACAGGCATTAATTGTGACGTAATTCCACTCTTCCTGGGAGAAAAATTGGGCTTTTAAACTAGATTTTAAAGGCTAGTCGGCCTTTGATGTCTACCAAAAGTTTTCCCAATGCCCTGTAAGCCACAGGGAATTAGTGACCAGCAGCAGTGGCCAGAAAATGCTCAGTTTTCAGGATGAGAGGAAAGCGACACGCTGAGGGCGGGCACTCCCAGATGCCGTGTGGGGGAGCATCTCACTGACCTTCCCGGCGAATGCTGAGCAGATGGATCCGGGAAGTACGGAGACAGGGGGACAGACGCCGAAACGTCAGCCTGCCCTTCTCACATCAGCGTGAGCAGCTCCTGGGCCACTGCTGAGTCTGGAGAGAACATTTCTAGGGGCGAGAAGGGAGTGCTCAGTGCATGCCGACATGAAATGCACCATGTAGGGAGTAAAACATGAGCCTGCGACTAACCCTGCCGTGCTGACTCCAGGAGTTCTGCTTCCTTCCTGGAATTACACCAGGCTGTAGCTCCTGCAGTGAGCTGGAAAGGCCTGAAACAGAAACAATAATTTGACAAAACAGAATCTGAAATAACGAAAAAGAAATCATACCCAGGATTCTGCCTTTTGACAGAGGATACACATTTATGTCTATATAGAGTAGAAGTATATCCATACGTAACAAGGGCCTTTTAAGGTGGAAATCTTGCTCTCCCACACATACACACAATCACTCAGCTACCAATAAAGGCTAACATTAGGCTGGCCCAGCCCCCAGTCCATATCTTACAAGGAAATGTTTACAGATTTCTGTAATTTATCTGTGCTCGAGAGCAGCACAATTGATCATCCAAATAGCATCATCCAGTGGGATCCAGCAGCACTCACAAGGAGCTCCCTAAATTAAAATCTCTCTGACCTTTGCTAAGCCCCATATGTGCTGAAATGGATGTTACACATTTCGTGCTGTTTGAGGCAGACCCAGACTGCCACAAGCAGTAATCTGCATGCCTAAAAAGCAAGTGATATTGAAGTTTCTTCAGCACACTGACAGATTTATTCCTTCTGCTGCTTCTTCCAGCCTTTATTTCTAGGGGGTTCCAAAGTCTCAGAATAGTCAGGGCTGCTTTTGATTTCAAAAATCTCCATAGTACTTCATATGAATACTTTACTGGGGACACTTATGAATACTTCCCTCATTTGAAAAAGTGCTTTGCTACCTTCTAGCAAATGGGAACTCTTAACAAGATGCTGCAGAGAACTGAAAGAAGGAGCGAAAGTGTACATCAGGGGTTCTAACATCAGTAAATCATCTTAACTGGGCCAGAGGATTTAATAGTTTAGAAAAAGGAGCTTGACAGATATATACTGTAGGTTTCACAAGTGAAAATAATGTTTTCCAGTTAGAAATAATATATTTTTAAATAAGTAGGAAATATTGTATAGATTCACTACCCTTTTATGCTGGGTCACTGGAACATGCCCAGGATATCTAAATTAATCCATGATATATAAGGATGATGATCCTCAGAGGAATTCTTTGAATGTGTATTTCAAGAATTCTTTTCCCTCCCTCTGATCATTATCCAGTACTTCTCTTTTCCTTAGAGAGTGAATGATTTGGGACAGGAACCACATGTAAGGATGGTGCCTAAAACAGTTGCAGTAGTGGCCGCAGAGCCAAAAATTAACCACTCCTCTGGTGTCCTGCGAATTTAATTTTCTCTGGGACATGTGAAATATGAAGAAGTATTGTCCTAAAAGTCTCAGCAAAAAATTCCCCTTTTCAGGTTAGAAGTGGGGTCATAGTTGTACCACTTTGTGTAATTTCCCTCTTACTGAACTGCTAAGTTGAAGAATTTTGAAAGATACAAAGATGCTTCTATTTAAGACCTCTACATTCTGGGAAAATTCTTCTATTCAAATGGACCTACTAGAAGGTGCCACAGATAATTAGGGTGGGGAAATACTATGCAGAAATTGCTTTTGTAACTCTATTTACAATGGCTGTGCTTACAGCAGCTTAATTTCTCCAATTGTTCCTGTCTGTGCAGACCCTCCAGTGGAATAAATGAAACACTGAGTGCTGAAAGAGAAAATGGGAAGCACGAGGACATAAAGATTGAGGACTACAGGGAGAACACCACGCTGCAAATGAACACGGCGCAGGAGATGCCCCATGGAGATTTATGCATCACAGAGGTTTACAGCGGGACTCACCAGGGCACAGCAGAAAGCAACACACACTTCTCTGAGACAAGACAAGAGAGCACACAAAGCCACAGAATTCCTCCTAAAGTGCTAAGCACCCCCAAAGTGATCGTGACGGACGAGGCTGCTGTCAGAGTGGCGACAGAGGAAAGGCCAGGTGCTATGGTGGAGCTGCAGTTGTCCCTCTCCAATGACGTGCACAAGGCCACCAGTGCTCCTGCTGTGACTCTCCTGGGGGCAGAAAAGTGCCCCCCTGCAGGAAGAGGACCCAGTGCACAGCAGGACGGGAGCGGCCCCCTCATCGCAGTTCCCCTGGGTGTGAAGGAGGGCAATATCCAGTGGTCAAACAAAGTGGTCCACTTTTCCAGCAGCAAGGAGGTCAAGAGGATCCAGGGTGCAGCTCCATCCATCCCTAGGGTGGAGGTGATCCTGGACTGCTCAGACAGGGAGAAGGAAGCACCCAGGACTCCGTCTGAAAGGGGGTGTGTTGATTCTCAAGTAGAAGGAGGGCAGTCAGAAGCACCTCCTTCCCTCCTCTCCTTTGCAATCTCACCAGAAGCCACAGTGCAGGGAGAAGACAGCAAGCACTCGGAAAAGGATCACAGACCTCTCAAGCACAGGGCAAGGCACGCAAGTGAGTATGTCCCATCTAATAGTTTGCACTGCCTGGGGGCATCTTTCGTAGCTTTAGATAGAATTTCAGGATTTGGAATGCATTAGAAAGAAATGTTTGGAGATTTCTTTCTTCAGTTTTCTAACTTTCCTTCTGTCTTTTTCTTTAAATGATGTTTCTGTTCTTGCTTTATATATTTTTTCAGGGTAATACAATGCTCCTGGTGATGAGCCAAGAGTGTACCCATGCCTTAACTGTGCTGAATAACTTTGCTTAGCAGACTTCCACTTCTAAATTAACTCAACTAAAAATACTCACATCTCCAGAAAGGGCTGAACTCTGCTGGTCTTCTAACGCATATTCAGTGGCAATCTGTAAAATATTAACAAAAAGAGCAACTTGCTCACACATGCCTAAGTGAATCCTGTGGATTTCTCCTTTTATAGCAAAAGCTTTGCGTTGTCATTTGCATCATCTAAAACCAAAGCCATGCCACTGCTTTGAAAAGTTAATAAAAAAGTCTAGCAGCAAAGCTTGGTGTTGCCTGCAGAGGAGATTTTGACAGACACTAGCATGTGTATAACTGTTACATGATCCTTTTGGTTTTGTCAGCCTTCTCTCGACTGTAAAGTGAACATGTTATTTCTCCTGACTCCCAGACCCAGAGGTCAGCTTCAAAATGTGTCCAACAAGTTCACGTGGAAGCAAACTTGCCACCGGAGCTAATATTGATTAGCTGGGAGTAGACATGTATTATTTATTTATTAATCTATCTATTTCTTTGTTGTTTTATTCATCTGGGACCTTTCTGTTGGTTGCTTGCTCCTTCCCAACAATGTGAAGAATCCTGTCTGGGGATTTAGTAGCAGTATGTCAAAGGTGCTTGAATGTGTGCAGTGAGATACTGTAGCAACAAACTATTCCATGTGCAGCGTTGGAACTCCTCTGCTAACCCACTGCTAATTCCTCTGGAAGCATATTTTTAGCATGATAACCATTTGTGTCTCACTGGCAAGTGGATTAGGCAGTCACTTATGCCTAAGTGTCTGTATGCAGCCCACATATTTGGGACATATTAAATGAAGTATAAAAGAAAAGTGCACATGCTTCACATTTTGGCTGTGAAGTCAGAACCAACTGTGGGTCTGTGCCTGCATTTCTTAGAGAATGACTTGCAGTGCCTGTCTTAAAAGGCAAAAGTACAAAGAATGAACTGCTTTTTACATGATTAACTCTTCTTTCAGGAAGAACAGAAGTCCTGTCCTTTTCCCATGTAAACCATGAAAATATCAGCCTCTTCTAAATTAGTGGCAGGTCATTATCCTTAGGAATCACTAATTTAATATGTAACTTTTTTTGCATTGATATTATTTAATATTATTATTATTATTTTTAAACACCTCTGCACATGAGAAAAAACAAATTGCCAAGCATAGGGAAGGCTCTGTGTGCAGCAAATACTATGCATGTTTTCTGCAGAAATGGAAGTTATAATGCAAGATTTAAGTCTGACCTAGAGAAGAACTTTTCTTATGGGTGCTTGATCTCTTTAGCAGAAATTTTCTCTGTAAATATTAATCAGATTATATTTACCTGAATAGGTAGCACTCTAACACTAAAACCCATAGTTTTGGAAAATCCTTCAGTGACTGTTGTAAGGAATTGAGTTGTCACAGGACTGAGCCAAGGATCTTGTGATTCGGCTCTCCAACATTAAAATATTACAAATTGCTCGTTTGGGTGCCATGCTCTTTTCTCACTTGAAGATTCTTATGAGAACCATTGGTCCAGTTGTGCAGTCATCTGGCATAGTGGCAAAACTCCAATTGTCTTTAATAGGAGAAGTATCAGACTCCATCTACTGACATGGGTAAAAGGATCATGACTAGAAAACCCAGGGCATGGCTTTCTTTAATAAGTTTGTTTTATTTATGCCAGCAAAGGACACTATATAATTTACAGTTCTATTTTCTTTTATTAGAGGCAAGCTTTTCCTCGAGACTATTCATTTAGTTTGGAATAGCTTTAAATCCCAGGTGTTTTGGAGGGAGGAGCTATTGAGGCTGTCATTGATGAGATTCAGTGGTGGAGTAGGAGGAAGGGAAAACAGCAGGGACAGCACCCGACCAGCATTGCCCCATGAGGCACATGCTCCATGTCCCATTGCAAGGAAGCAGTGACACTGATGCCCAGTGCATCCATCAGCCTTGCAGCTGCATCTGCTCCTCTTTCACATGACCTGATGAAAACCAGTCGTTTATGGTTTCAGAAATATTGTCATTGATACTCCAGTGAAGTATCTCCCTTGAGAAGTCAGCTGTCTCCTTGATTCTGTTCTTAAATGTGTATTCAGTCTTGCCACATTTCCAAAACAAATATCCTGTATGTGTTATATCTTGCAGAATTTTGGATTATATTTCAGGCAAGTAATGCTTGTTAAAAGACTGTACCTGCCTTCACTGAGTAGCATGGACAAACTCCCGCATCTTCGAAGGGGCTGAAAGTTAATTTTTTCTGTGTGTGCCTTTGTGGATTGTATACTTGCTTTTAAATAGCTAATACACAGTAGCATACTGACTTTTAGCAAGTTTGCAATTTATAGGAGTAAAAGAAACACCTAAATGGGAGAAGCTGCTGCCACTGTCAGACAGAATATGCTCAGTTTCGTTTGGTCTCAGGTATTAAGCAGCCATGGGCCTGGCTGGATGGGAATGGCTTCTGTAAACCTAGGAACTGTAGTCAAATACTTGGAAAATACCAGAGCAGAAACTGGATAAATGAGAAAATATTACCTACCTGTCGGTTCCAGGAATAAAAGCTAAGAATGCTGGAAATAAAGACACGTGTAATGTTTCTGTTGAAGTAGGAGAGTCCTAAAGAAAGTGTTGTAGCCTTTGAACTTGCACGGGTGTGGCTCTAAGGAATGCTGGGTATGGAATTTATAACACAGCTGATGCTGTGAGAAAAACTGGAGTATAATGAACTTTCCATACAAAAGATATGTTTTAATATGGGAAAAGGGGGGGAGTGGGTAAATTTCAGTACAGAAAAATGCACCTGTCAGTCTCCTCATAATTCCTTGGGCCGCATGAATTTAATGCGCCCTTTGATTCTTTCCACAGGGCTCCGACGAAGCGAGAGCCTGTCGGAGAAGCAGGTGAAAGAAGCCAAATCTAAATGTAAAAGCATTGCGCTGCTGCTGACGGCAGCTCCCAACCCCAATTCCAAGGGGGTGTTGATGTTCAAGAAGCGCCGCCAAAGGGCGAGGAAATACACTTTAGTCAGCTACGGGACCGGGGAGTTAGAACGTGACGAGGACGAGGGGGAAGAGGGCGAAGGTGAAGAGGGGGACAAGGAGAACACTTTCGAGGTGAGTTTGCTTGCAACGAGCGAGTCGGAAATAGATGAAGATTTCTTCTCTGACATTGACAAGGACGGTAAGATCGTGACCTTTGACTGGGACAGTGGTCTGCTCGAGGTGGAAAAGAAGGCAAAAGGCGGAGAGGAGATGACGACGCTCGCAGACAGCACAGGGAAAGGGGCCCTCATGTTTGCCAAGAGGCGGCAGAGGATGGATCAGATTACAGCGGAGCAAGAGGAGATGAAGGCAAGCACACTGCAGACAGAGGAGCACAGGGAAACCACCGTGACGGAGAACTTCCAGAAAGTGAGCTCTTCCGTCTATCAGTCAAAAGAGGAGGAAATGTCAAGACAGCAGACCTGTGTGAGCAAAAGCTACACAGACGTGAGCCAGAATCACAGCAAAATGATACAGCAAAATGGCTTCGGCTTAGCACCTGGCACAAACCTCTCTTTTCAGCCCTCTGGAGCTCAAAAGGCAGGATCTTTGAACAAAACAGCAAAACCCTTCGCTTCTGGGGTTCAAAACCGAGCAGCTGCACCATTTTCACCAGTAAGAAATATCACCAGTCCCCTTTCAGATGCAGCAGCACCGCCTCCCTACTGCTCTGTCAGCCCACCAGCTGAGGCTTTCTACAGACCTGTCTCAGCTCCTGTGGCCAGCAAGGCTGTCCCGCCTTGGGCCACCGAGCCCACGGAACACATCGCATCCAGGGATGAAAGGATTGCAGTGCCAGCCAAAAGGACCGGGATACTGCAGGAGGCAAAGAGAAGAAGCACTTCCAAACCCATGTTCAATTTCAAAGACGCGCCCAAAGTAAGTCCTAATCCTGCCCTGCTGTCCCTTGTACACAACACAGAGGGCAAAAAAGGTACCGGAGCTGGTTTTGAGTCAGGACCTGAAGAAGACTACCTCAGTTTGGGAGCAGAAGCTTGCAATTTCATGCAGACTCAAGCATCTAAACAAAAGGCCCCTCCTCCTGTTGCTCCAAAGCCTTCACTCAAGGTGTCTCCTTCTGCTGGTGCTCCAGTTTCACCAGTTTGGTCACCTTCAGCTGCGGCTTCCAACAAGCCTCCTTCTTTCCCAGCACCAGCCTCGCCTCAGGCAGCGTATCCACCTCCACCCAAATCTCCACAGTATCCTCATTCTCCCGTCCATCCCCCAAGCACTCTCGACCTTGCTGGTCCTTTCAAAGGGCCTCAGGCCAGCCTGGCGAGTCCAAACCTTGCCCCCAAGTCAACTCCAGTCACCCCAAGTGCTGGAGAAACAAAGCCTCCCTTCGAGATGCCACCAGCTATGAGTGGGAAAGGAGCTCAGCTGTTTGCCAGGAGGCATTCCCGAATGGAGAAGTATGTGGTGGATTCAGAGACTGTGCAGGCAAACATGGCACGAGCCTCGTCTCCAACTCCATCTTTACCAGCTTCTTGGAAATACTCATCCAATGTCCGAGCACCTCCACCCGTCGCTTATAATCCCATCCACTGCCCGTCTTACCCTCCTGCTGCTACCAAGCCTTCCTCTAAGGCTGCTGCTGCCACCAAAAACACAAAAAGAAAACCTAAGAAAGGTCTCAATGCTTTGGATATTATGAAACATCAACCTTACCAACTCGATCCATCCTTATTTACTTTCCAACCTCCTAAGGAGAGCCTTGCCATGAAGCAGGCATCGAAGCTGCCCTCTTCAAAGCAAACACTGCCTTTACCCTCCTACCTTCCACCGGGTGCTGGCTCTCCTACAAGGGCCCGGCCTTCTTCGGTGTACTCCGTGCCAGCCTACGGTTCCCAACCTTCCTTCCCGTCAAACGCCTCTCTCCCGGGAAACGAATCGTATTCGCCCACGGGCTACTCTGCCTTTTCTAAGCCAGAAACCACCACATCCTCTTTGTTTACTGCTCCGAGGCCAAAATTTTCAGCCAAGAAAGCCGGCGTCACTGCACAGGTGTGGAAGCCATCGGTTATTCGAGAGTAAACCCGGCAGCAGAAACTTAGTGTCCGTTTTGCTTGCAGTCGCTGGTTTGCAGTGGTCACTCGGCACACAGACTGTGCCAGGGGGTGTCCCTTAGCTTACTAAAGGATGTCAGATGTATCACCTCAAATCTGGGTCCAAAATACTTGAACTTTTTAAAGGAATCCCAATAGAAGGAAAATTTTGGCACATTTATGCATTTTAGCAGGTGCTTTGTAGATGTGACACCCTGAAATGGAGAGGTACCATTGCGTGCAGCGAGCAGGACACTAGGTTTTTGCTTTAGGATTACAGCAACTGAAACAGTGAGCAATATTCCTGATATGTCAAATTAACAGAGAACAGCTTTATTCCTGGCCCCCTCCCCAACTGTGTTCTAATTACCTAGGGATTTGAGGACTTTGGTGGTTGTTTGTTGTTTTTTTTTTAAAGAAGTGCCTTATTAACTAATAGTAATATGTATTATTAACACAGCATAAAATAGATACAGTGTTAGACTCTGACTGATCACTAGCAGAACATGACTGGATAGACCTTTGGCCTGCACAGAGCCCCTGAAATTCACTCAGAATCTGTCCTGGCTCAAAGGTCCTTCCATAGGAATCTGATTGATCAGCCAGGGGCTTAGCTTGTAAGCTGTGTGGATCAGCTGTGATCCAAAATCATGAACTGCCTCTGTGATTTCACAGAGATCGTGCTATAAGAGATGCTGGAGTGTTCTGAAGACTAAAAAGAGGTGGAAAGACAGCTGGACAAACTGTTTAAAATTTCCCATTTTGGGGAAATTTCACAACCCATATGCAGGCATATTTTTAGCCAGAGTTTGCCTTGAACCCAGCAAGTATGAGAGAAGCCTGTAAAGCAAAATTTTTGAGCAGTCAGAGAGGTGAGCTGGGTTTTGCAGCTGCAATATAATGCCCCAGTTTCTTGTGGAAGCACAGTGAGTGAGAACTGGAGGGCTGCCTACAGTGTAGTGCTGATTCTTGCTCCCAGAGTGCTCTGTGCCACAGAAATTACCAGTAAATCATGATTATGACCCTGTCTTCCCTCTGGCCTCTTGTACACATTTCATTGTTTTCACTTGGGTCTTTACAGTGCTTCTTCCCACTTTAAATCCTTTTACTCTGGTCTTATACTTTTTCCTTTTACTTGTCATATTGGGGATTAAGGATTGAAATACTGCTACTGGGGAAAACTTTTAAGAGCCTGTAGTCTTGAAATGTACTGTATAGTCCTGCACTGAATATAGAGTGAAGATTTGAGTAGTTTAGCATGGCTTTCATCAGCATCAGTGGTGCTAGGGCTGAAACAAGGTGCTGTTTCTAACAACTAAGGGAATCAAAATCCATCCCAGGTGTGAAGCTAATGATTAAAGCATAACCCTGAGAATAAAGATGGCAGAATCTGTTGATATATTTGTTTAAACTTTCATTCAGCTAGTTACAGACCAGATTATGGACCTTGTATATCATAGCAGGGTTTTTAGAACTATCTATCTCGATGAAGAAAACATTCCTAAGTATGAACAAAATCTCAGTAGTTTGGTCCCCTGATGGTAACTCAAACTGCAATCAAAGGTGAGCAGAATGCATTTGGTTGCACGTGCAGACAGCAGGCTAAATTCAAACTCTATTCAAACCAATAAAAAAGACTCCTCTGAAGTTTGGGCCTCAAAAATTCTGTTCTCCCCTTTGAATTTTAGATTGGGATATTGACTGCATTAGAAGAAAATTACTAAGGAGTCCATCTTCTCCTTAAAATTCGGTACAATTTTAGGAAATTTGGGGGGAGGGGGAATCAGAAAACACAATATTTATACTGCAT
The DNA here is from genome assembly GCA_025920805.1 of Petroica traversi. Taxonomy (NCBI): domain Eukaryota; kingdom Metazoa; phylum Chordata; class Aves; order Passeriformes; family Petroicidae; genus Petroica; species Petroica traversi. The sequence continues at coordinate 26,517,343 of JAHLSL010000020.1, forward strand.
TTACCTGGAAATAGAAAGTAGCAATATTTTAGTCCTTTGGACATCTCCCTTCTACCTGTTTTCCACTGTCAATATCTGTACTTCTCTTCTATCATTAAACTTGTCCCTTTCCTCTCTGCCTGTTTGTGGCTTTTTTTCTTTGGTTTGGCTGCTACTTTTTTGTTTCACTTCCATGTACAGACTGCCAGTATATTTCTGGGGGGAAGCCTGTTCCCTATGCTAACCTGTTAGTATGAAATCTCCTCCCTTCCCTTCCTCTCCCCTTTCCTCCCCCATTCCTTCCCCACTTTCCAAGTTCAATCTGGAGGTGCACACACAATTTTAGGGTTTAAGACATCGGTATGTACCTGGAATAAAGATTCTCCCATCAAAGGTAAGTAGTGCTGTGAGAGACACAGAAATCCAATCAGCCTCGTATTGCCTTCTACGTTTTTGCTTAGTGTCCTCCTGCAAAGCACATCTGTAAATTATGATCACACTTCTATACTTGTTCACCCCACCACCAAAAGAATATTTCCTTAATGAGGAGATTTATTGTAGCTTTGTCTTTTCACCACGAGTGTTGATGTTGATGCCTGTGGCTACGAGACACAGGAGCTTAGAAAGTGCATCTATGCTGAATTTTGATCACATTTGGGTTCAAATGCAAGTGTTTTGTATGGCCTAGAACAATGACAGAAGCATTTTTAAAGCACCAGTAAGAATTAAAAACCGGTCTCAATGACATTGATGATCTTAACTCGGTTCGGATCTTTTGAAAATCCCATTCAAAGCCCAACTCTGAACTCAATTTCTTGCATACACATCATGCTACATGCATGGGACCTGGATCCAACTTGGCTTCAAGGCTCTTTTTACTAATCAGGTAAGTCTTTAATTCTTATTAATATTTCAGAAGACTGGTCTAACTTAAGTAACAGGTTTATCCAAGATGTAATCTCTTGTGAAGCAGAAATTTAGGAGAAAGCTGAGCTGTTGATTGTCATGGGTCCAGATGAAAAGCTAAGGATGATGTCAAATGTAGCTGAAATATCAAGGAAATGAATGGTTTGTGTAGATGAGCTATCTGAAATTTCACTCTGAAAGGGCAGTGAGCTTTTGTAAATGGTTTTCTGAAAAAGCTATTAGAATTATTTTACATAATATGGCAAGGCTGCCAAGATACAATTGTCACCTTTGCTATGGAAGAATATTTAACAGTGAATTTTAAGCCATCACTAATACCAATACTTCCAGTGTGTTCCCATTAAAAGAGGAATTTAAGTGTTTTATGACTATTCTAACACACTTAATTACAGCACATACTGGAAGTATTGCATTGCACCAGTTTTGATCTCACATTCTAGACAGCCTTTTCATAAAAACAGCTACCTCAATCAGGGGTTTATATATATCTTCAATTTATGATTTAGTTATAAGCATCTTGCTATAAAACAATTGAAAATTTTTATCTCGGAGATGAGTGGCTTGCAGACAAAAAGTTAAAATTTCTGCACAAAAATAAAAGACAAAATTTAATTCTTCAACCAAGAACTGCTTATCTCCTCCCCCCTTGTCTAGAGGAACCAAAATTGCCAAATAATAAGATACTAAAAACAACCAGAAAGAATTCCCATTATTTTTTCCTGTAGGGACATTTATAGAGTAAACGTTATAATCTCTTACAAGTAAGCCTCATTCTTTTGCCTTCTGCTCTCTTCAGGAAGAAACAAACAAAAAAGAGGTGCAGGCTCAAAAAAATTAGAAAGTGTGGAGCTTGTGTGTGGTTCAGATAGAAAAATAAGTGTTAAGTGGCAGAGTAGCAATTTTGAGATATACTACTGGGATTAGAGGGAGGCAAGCTGGGGAGAGAAAAATCCACAAAAAACCAGTGGCTACACAGGATAAAATACGTGTTAGAGGATTTTAAAGTGCTGAAGGTAAAAGAACAATCAGCAAGAGGAGCTCACCTATTCTGCATATAGAGACAGCTGACTATTTCCAGACTTTCGCTGAATTTTTTTTTTTTTTTTTTGCTTGAACTCTGTAAAAATTATAAACAGTTATAAAGAGAACTTCACACCAGGTGATGTGATCTGGAAGGAGCATTGCTTATCAAGTATCCAGGATGAGATCTCAACAAAGGACCAGCTGACCATGATGTGCTGTTGCTCCAGCTGTTCTGGAGCAGGGAATGCTCTGTACACTGTAAGGCAGGGGAATACCAGGGAAATGACCACAACTAACACTTGGCAAAATCTTTCTCCTCTCTTTTTTCCAGGATCCTTTTCCAGATTTGCTAGCTTTAAAATTCCAAACCCTTTGGTTCTAAAAAGATTCCCTCTTCCAGCCTTGCCTTTTTACATGATGCAACTCATTACCTGGAATCAAACACCCAGGATTCCACTGATTGCTTTGGTGCTTTGGCACGGCAAGTGCGAATCTTAATTTCACAGCTTGGCGTACTGGTATTTTATAATGGCTCTGCTCAGCTGGGAGTGGAAACTCTATACAAAGAAGAAACGTGACAAGACCTTCAAAAACCTATGGATTCAGAAGCTCTGAATGAACTTACTGCTGGTAGATCTCTTGGGAAAATATGTGAGCCTGGTAATTTCATGGCAGTCTTGGTGCCACCATCACAACTTCACAGTACCCATGACAACAACAGGTCTTATTTTACAGTAGACATTACTTTTGCATGCCATTACATACAGGAGGAGCTGGAATCACCCAAGAGTTATATTTGACAAGCGGTTTTCAGGCTGGTTGCTTACTAAAGGAAGCACTTCAGGGTCTTTATTGACAGATTTACAAAGTAGGAGAAATCCTGAAGCTCTCTGTTGAAATGGTCTCTACAGAAGCACACTTGAGCTCTTCCTTTACAAGCCAAGATAAAACATATAACAGTATTCCCATTGGTTTAATATTTGCTTCCTTAAGTAAGGCAGGCAAAAAACTTTTCTTTATGGGCTAATCAAGTCTTCAGTTATCCTCTACAGAATTTAAAGAAAAAATCTATTCCTGATTGTAAGGATCTTGACAAACTTTTTAATTGCAGTGCATGTGGAACCTGCAAACATCTGTGGTATTATAGTAACTGCACACTCCCTTAGGCTGAGAAAACTTAGCTACGAAAAAAATAACTTACTGAACTCACAGATTGACTACCTGGATGAAAGCTTCCTGTGTGGGGAATTAATGTAAAACCAGCATTTTCAGACAAGAATCCTGATTCTTTTGTACATTTTAAAGACAGAATTCTTAAACCAGAGACTCCCCTCATAACTCCAGGCAATTAAAAGATAAGATGCTATGAAAATAACCAGGTCACTTCAAAACAGGTCTCAGGACTGAACTGTTGAACAGTGTTTCTCTTGAAGTTTCCATCTAGATCTGGAACAGCAGATTGTAATGGTTTTAAGTAACATGCAACAAACAGAAGAAAATGAGGAACATTACGGAAGTAAAACACATTTCCAGTCACTGGAGCACATGTTGGATTACAAAGGGTGACGTGGAGCACAACACTCCAATTCAGTGTGAGCTTTAACCGATTGAGAAGCAAAGAATTCAGCACATTTATATTAGAAGCCAAAGTTTCCATAGAGTAAAAACCTATAGACAAATAGTTTCAGTTTTTAAAAGAAAAATTATTTTTTCCGCCAAAACCATAAATAACTGCTAGTGATTTTTGCCTTTGATTTTTGGGAATGCTACTTCTCACAGCCTCACTATGCAGGTTGCTGTTGCTGCAGGTACATGGCTCTAGACTGCAAAGAAAAGCAAAATATTTGCCATCTGGGTACACCTGGTTTTCTTCCTAGCATACTGAAATAGTACTGATGCAAGCACTTGACACTGTGTATACAGAATTATGAGCAAAACAATATTAAACACTACTGTTTGGATTGCAAAGTGAGGCACTTGGAATTCTTGTTGCCTGTGTCAGCTTCATCCAACCTCCTTGGGCGTTTGTGTGCCCACAACACCTGCAATCATGTCATACCTGTTATTTTTGCTGTAGGACCCCAGGCAGGGATGCCCATCTGACACACAGCTCTTTGCTGCTTTGTTTTGACATCATTCTGTGCTCAGCACCATCCTTTAGTCAATGCACACTCTTCAAAAAGTGCCCTTCACATTGAATTATTTCCTAAGGGATTTTTGCTGTCAGCACCCAAATCATTGAGAAGCCAGAGTTCATCTCTACGCTGTGGCATTTTACTTATGAGTAAATAATGCACAATTCAGCAGCACTGACACCAGGACTCTCTGTGGCCTTGAATGTCCAGTTCAAGACACTTTGAAGCATCTCCAGAGCCCGGCAGCACAGGCAGCAGTTACTCTGTCACAGAATGTGATCCTTTACATCCCTCTGTGAGTGTTAACAGCTGGCAGGACTCCAGGTGGAATTCCACAAAGGGAATCCTCAGCGACCAGCTGTGAATTCAAACCCACAAAAGCACCTTTTTTTACAATATACTTCTCTGTTAGAGAACCTTAACATTTCCCAAATGAAGCCACAAAACTTCACTGATGCAGCAGAAATCCTGAAACTTAATCAAAGTGCCTCAGCACTGGGCACTGGGTGCTTCCATTTCAGAGCTTTGGAATAGCTGACCTTCCAACTTCCCTAGCATTGCCTCGAAGTAGCTTCCGAAACTAAACCCTGGAATAACAATCATGGAGCACACTGTAGCAGGGGGCTTGAACCACCAGACACTTTTAGGAATGAATAAAATCCTTCTGCCTCACAGGATATGGGGCTGGAACAGGCTGTAAAGTCACTGTGTTCCTTTTGAGCCTGGGTGAGGCTCTCGGTGAATGTTCACACGCAGGGACATTTGCACTGAAATATGGGACACTTCAGACACAAAGATTTGTGTCAAACCAGTTCTAAAGCAGGCAGTTCTAAACCACTTCTCAAGGTAGCAATGCTATAAAATAGGGCCAGCTTTGCACTCGTGGCTGTGCAATATAAAATCCAGAAGGTGGCAGCAAATATTCTTCCTTACAATAAATAATCAGTTTATTCCAAGGAAATCTAAAATGCCTATGGGTAAAAGTTTCAGGCCTTTGCTTTCTATAGGCATAAATGTATTGTATTTTGATAGTTGCATATGGATAAAGATTAAATGATAATCAAAAGAACTGATTTTCTGTAATTTGCACAGGTGCAAAGTGAGCTAACTAAATAATTCATGACAAGTTAGCGATAGTTTTGTGGGTTTTAACCACACAGGCATTTTGCAGTAGTGAAGGCCTAATTCTGATAGCTGAACTGTCCTTTTCTACCATTACTTGACAACTAAAAAGCACTTTATTTCCAAAAGCAAAATTTGTCACAAAACTTATGTGAGATGAAAGCAGTGGCTGTTTCATTATTTTGTAGACAAATTATGAAAACAAGCTTGTTCTCACCTGAAATAATACCCCATTTAGAGACACTCTACATTTAGAAAGAATTAGATTCCAGTCCTAAAATTCCCTATAAATTTTCAGAATCAAACCCTGACAAGAGAGCTTTGAAGAAGTCAGGGCCAGGCCTGAACTATGTGATTCTAATCTATTCTTGGTCTCAGTATAGCCACTGACAAAGTTTTAGTTGTAAGATAGCTGAGATTCCCTCTTTTCCCAGCCATTACCCAAATTTCTTCATTCTCGCTTTAGTCTGCCGTAAAATATTTGAAGAGTTTCAAATAAGTATGATTTTCCCACTTTATTTCAAAACTTTTGGTAGTTGTATTGTAAAATAGCTGTAGCATCTACTGCAGAGCTGAGAGCATTTCAGAGAGAAATTATTTTTTCATTATATAAAGTTTAAATAATAAATGATTTGGAACAACAAAAAAAAGCTGTAATAATATTAACAATATGTCTCCCATCTATAATGGGCTCAGTAAAAAAAGCAGAAGTGCTTCTTTCATGTTTAAAAAAGAAAAAAAAGGATGAAGGAAATAATTGAAAGACAAAAAATTGCCGTTATTCATTTTGTCCTACCATTTTCTCAGTGGTTTGGTCGCTAACTGCAGTGGCCATTACAAGCCCATAGAAAGCCAAAGGAGAAATGCTTCACTCTGGGCTTTTTATAAAGTCAGAGTCACTTTTTTGAGATAAAACAATTGTTTTATCTGCTTCCTCCTCCTTTGTCCCCTTTCTGTGTAAACAACATCCAGTGGCTATTGTTAATTCAGATTTTAGTGCACTTTGATATGGGATTAAGGACCAGTATCATAATGAAAAGATAAAAATAAAACTGCTTTAATGACTTAGACATCGAGATCCAATTGTTTCGAGTGACTTCATTAGGGAGGAGTTTATATGGAGAGAGTTTCACTGGGCTAATCAGAGTCCGACTCATTTTTTGTCTCCTTGGCTGGTAAAAAGGCAATTGTGGCATGTAAACACACATACACACAGAGTTTTCTCTTACTGAGGAGATGTTCCAACTGAGACAGAAAAACAGTTGCTGGGAAATCCTTACACAAAGTAGTATTCTGCATTCTTACTTAGTCCGGAAAAGGAAAAATACCTGCCTTTAAAATTTTCACTATGAATGCACTATGCAAATTTGCACTATGGATTGCACTACGAAAATTTTATGAACCTAAGTGTTGCTCTTTTTGTCTTTCAGCTTTTCATAATTACCAAAGTTGAAATACCTCTAAGTTCCAAATAACCCATTTTTCCTTACTATTGATAAGGTATTATTGAATGAAAGGTGCACAGTCACACTCATCCATCTTACACGAACTAGATCTATACATGCACACACCTTTTCTAAGTACTGCTTTTATATCAAATTGCTTACGCAGAGAAATAGTTATTTTTGGAAGTAATATTACATACATTTTAGTTTATATTAACACACATCTCATAAATATCAAGGACACTTGCAGTGCCATAAATGTTTGCTTCAGTGAGCAGCCCATAACTAGTTTGTATTTTCAAAATCGGCGTTAACCTAAACCTAACCTAACCTGTTTGCACAGACAGCCCAGGCAGTCAGCAGCTGTAAGGATTCTCTGAATGGTCTTTCCTCTTCTTCACATCTAGGCACCAGTTTCCCTTCAATGACTATTATAGAAAATATCTTTCCCTCTGAAAACATCCAGGCAATGGAAAAGAGCAAATTAATCAGTGTAGAGGATTCTAGTTCATCTTGCTGCATAATAGTTCAATATTGTTATATCTGTTTTACAACAACATTTCAGGAATACCAAATGTGATGAAGTAATAATTCTGGTAGAATTTCACTTTTGTCTCCCTCCTCCCTTGATTTCTGAGGTGAAGAATGGAAAATCTCTACCCCTCTTTTTATGATTCGCTTGTAGCGTAAGGGAGACAGAGGTGAGAGTAATTATTCTCTACTCCCTCTTCATATTTTCCACTGTGTCACTTATGATCTGGGGTTTGTGCATTCTTTTTAGTACATGCTTGTCAAAAGACACATCTCCAAGATTTAATATAAAGGGAAGATATTAGAAAGTATCAGCATATCTGGCTGCTGCTGTCCAGCTGATGAATGATGAATTCTAGTGACTGGAAGTTGCCCTAATCCCAAAGTCTGTGTTTGTTAGCTTGGAAGGGCTGAACACCAAAGCAGCGTGGTAATTAGTATGTGGAGATCTCTCCTAACTTCTTCCTCAAATTTCTTCAGACCCTTATGGAATGCACAAAGTTCTTCCCATATATTTCAGCTTTCTTCCAGGTAAATCGTCTGGAAAGCTATTTACCCTCACATGTTTTGTCCTCTCACAACCCAAGAAGATAAATGTTAGTTAAACCCACACTCTGTTCAGCCCTTGCTTCATGGAAGCAGAGATTATCCATACTTTACTAAATCTAGAGGAGATAGATGTGCAATGTCACATTTTGGAATTTGAAAATTAAACCCCAGCCTTTTTCCAGAACTTTTTTGAAAGACAAGCTATCACAGGAGAAAGGGACGCCCAGACCAGGACTTGTACCTAAATAATAGAGGAGATTAATTCATTTTGATACCAAAGTAGTGAAATACACTTACTAACTCATCATTCTCTGATTAAACTCTGTCAAAGAAAATGAGTTCCTGCTTTATCACTAATGGTTACACCAAAAAGATACTTCCTTAACTTGATGAACTCTGGAGTTTTTCTCTGAACAGGATGGACTAAACAGTATGTTCATAGAAATGTCTTGAAAAGCCAGATATTTTATCCAACACTTCTTTCAACAGTATAATTTGCCTCTGCATCTCTGAAATCCTGCAAAGCACTCACAGGGCTTTGAACTGGAATTTCCATATGAAAAGGGGAACTTTTCTGGTCTAGAACCCTCTTGAGAAGAGCTAACTCAGGTAGACTAACAACATGGACCTGTTTGATCAACTTCTTCATCCCTCTCTACAACCTTCTTCTCAATTGCTTTAGTTTCTTAATTGCCACTTAATTTCTTGTGGTTTGGGTTATCTGAATAATTTCTAAGATAGGGGTATGTGTGGGTAGGATTAATAATGTCGGGGAGTTTCCTCTCTGGGAATGCAAACTGGAAATAGCTGAACATAGCTAAGAGGTGTCATAAAGTGTCAATTGTGAAACTGGTCAAAACTCTCATGACATAACCTCTGAGTGTCATACGCTTCTAAAAAGAAATTCAGACTAAGCACCACCAAACTGACTGAAAATTATGAATTCTGAAGTCTCTTTCTCAGTTTCCATCTCTCATATACAAGGCTGATATTAGAACATGATTTAAAAACCTGTGTGAAGCAGCAGTTGTTCAAGTTTCTTAAGTGCATTAAGATCCTGTGGCAGAAAAACTTAAAATGTGACAGTTCTGTGGGAATCTTTGCTAGATCAGCTGTACCTGGAATGACCATGCACCTGTTGGCTGCTCTCTGTTTCATGCTCAGTGCTTTAAGTTAGGGAAGCTCATTAGGAAAAGTAACACAGGCCAATTTTGTTCAGATGAAATTCCAGCAAAGCCCCTGGCAAAAAGGGCCAGGAATTTCACAGCAGATTGCAGAATTAAAGGCGTTCAGGCCTGAGGACATGAGTTAATAAGTGTAAACCAGCGAGTTCAGGAACCACATTTCTAGAGACTCTAAGAACAATGTAATTTGTGTGACACAGAGAGCAGGCCTGGCTCAGGGACAGGCTGTACCTGCTTCGTGCGCTGCCAAATGGCTGCTACAGCAGAACCTTCTCACGAACACAGTTTCTGTTTCAAAGTGCTGCATTACTAAGAAGATTAGGATTTGTCAAAAATGAATGGATTGCTCCTATAAGTGGGTCGGAATGTACTGAAATTCCGAGGGCATTGCCTTTTAAAGAAGCCAAAAGTAGTGTCATGTAAGGGTATTAAGTAAATGATTGCATTAGCGCCTTTAATTGTTCGTGTTCACTTTTGTGCCGTAAAAAGTGAAAGCTAGGATAAGTCTAATAGTCCTTGAGTAAGAAAAGCCTTTCTTAAAAGGAGACTGCCAAAGATAGGTTCTTGGACAGATATCCTAGACAGAGCCTGTTATCAAATAAATTAGGCTGTGCCTAATATTAGAAAGAATCTTGTAAACACACACAGAACTGTCACAACATGACTCCCTTTTCATTAAGAATGGGCTTTTCAGAGCAAGGCACACCAGCTAAGCAGTGGGAAAGCTGCACAGTTGCTAATGCCATTGTCATTTTTCAGTAAAAGCCTGTCTTCGGTCTGCTTACTTTCCTCAAAAATTCAATTTGCCATGTCTTTGTTCCTGTTTCTTTCTCTGCTTCTTGCCTTTCCAGTAAATTAAAGTTCTGAAAGATAAGTGTAGACTTAAAAACAGACTGCCAGGAGGTCACGTGCTTCTTTCAGGGTCTTTTGTTCCAGCTTGGAAGTGAAGAGCAGGGGCTTCCTTTCTTGCTGTTTAATAACTGTATTTGGTATTTTGTCTTCCTAGGGAAGAATCAGTGGCCGCTCTTTATCGCTTCCTGGGAGACCTTCTTCGTTCGTCCCTCGAGCCATGTCTCCTATTTCTCCTCTTGCCTTTCAGCCTGCCCCTGACTACTTCAGCAAGCCAGACACAGCAGCTGAGAAGCCTGGCAAGAGACTGACTCCCTGGGAAGCAGCGGCCAGATCTCCCCTTGGCCTCGTGGATGAAGCTTTTGGTCCCCAAAGCATGGAGGAATCCATTGCTGCTAACGTGGTATCGGCCGCTCGCAGGAAAACGCTTCCTGAGCCACCAGATGAATGGAAACTTAAAGTTTCTTATGAGCCTCCAGCCCCCAGTGGTAGTGTAGCATTACTAGGAGGGAAGCAGTCAGGGGTTCTATCACCCCAAAAAAGCTCCCTGTCTGCCCCCGCCCAGGCTGGCCCTAAGCTGCAGTATCCCTACTGCACTCAGCGCTCCAGAACGGATCCTGATATCACGTCCATGGATTCCAGGTCTGACTATGGCTTATCAACAGCTGATTCCAACTACAATCCACAGCCAAGGGGATGGAGGCGTCCAACATGAGCAGCTGAAGGGTCTGGGGCATTTTCCCTTCCTCCAGCTCAACAAGCCCCAAGATTTGAGTTGGAGAAGGGAAGTTTCTTGTTGGCCTGGTGATCTCTGAAGTAAAAAAAAAAAAAATGAGGAGACAGAATTGAATGGAGCACAGTTTTCACATGACTGCAGCGCTAGCAGCCTCTAGAATAGACTCAGTTTTACACCTAAGATTGTTCTGTTTGTCAAAAGGCAAAAAATATGCATTTCTTGGGGTGATGGGGGAGATGAAAGTGGGGCAATCCATGTACTTGATGCAAAAATCTAGCAAGGATGTAGAAAGTGACAGCAAAAATGCTTGCAGTTAAGCTGACGTGAAAAAGAAAAAAAGAAAAAAAAAAGAAGTAAAAAAGTGGCTAAGAAGTATTTTACAGGATCTTGTAGGTTTTCTGAATATGTTTGACGTGGGTTCCAAGTTACTAAATATAGTCAGATTGGCAAAAGTTCTAATGGAAGTGGAAGACTTTGAAGCACTGGCTTATTTGCTGTATGGTTTTTTACTGCATTTCTATAATGAGTTAAGAAGGTAAATCAATGAATATTTTTACTGTGGCAACAGCTGAAATACATCAGTGGCAGTGGTACCTGGATCACCACAACATGTAGACACAGGAAATCATGCACAGTCACTCATTTCAGATGGATTTCAAGACAGTTTCAATGAAGTCTTACGTCTTGTAATTAATCTGAAAACACTAGGAAGAAAGGCATTGTTAATAGAGATCAGTACCATGATACTTGAACAACAAGAGAGATGAGGAGTGTATTTAAACTGGATTGCAAGTTATTTTTTTGTAATAAACTATCAAACAAGCCAGAGGCTGTTCATTTCTCTGTGAAATGCACTATTTGCTGAGCATTTGCTGCCCCAGTGCCTGGTAATCCGATTGGCTGGGCAGTCATTTGTGTTTCTGAAGTAGCTCAACGTTTAGAAAGCTTTTGAATTGTATCGTCAGTTGGGAAGACATAGATAAGTTGTTTAGCAAGGACACATAGAAATTGGAATGTGACAGAGGGTTTCTGACACGTGGTGCACAGTGCAAGTCTAGGAGCAAATATTTGGGTGGTTGTTTATCCCTAAGTGATGTTGTTGGATCTGAAGAGATGGTGGATAATTTTTGATGGTGAGACATACCTTGCATTTGCAGCTTATTTAAACAATAGAATTACTAAATGGCTAAAAATGTATGTATTCCAAGCTTTCTGGGTAGTTTAGAAATTGTTAAAGCATTAAATGAACAACCCAAATTCTACAAAGTGCTGTAAATACTCCTTATTTTGTGGGGAATTCTGGAGGGATCTGTCAAGCAAGGCAGCTGAAATAACTGCAGAACACAGTTAATTATCCTTAGTTTCAGTAAGGTTGTCACTGTGAGTGAAGGGATTAGATTAGAAAGAACTAAAACATTTGTACAGCCAGAAAAAATATAGTGCAAAAAATTCCCATCTGCGAAGACTTTTCACTTATTGCAATTATAAGATGTAATTGGTAGGATGGAGAAAGGAAAATTAAATCCAAGTTCAGCTGAGCTGGAACTTCCCCTAAAAGCAAATAATTACATTAAAAATATAGCCTTAATGAGTTTAAGTTGGCAGAAATTCCATAGCCAAACAGAAGTCTCCCTGAAATTCAACTGATCCTTCTGACCACTCAGGAAATGAAGATGTGAGAGTGAGAGAAAAATTACATGAACAAGGCTGCCACGATATGCCTGAAACTGAGCTTTGCACCTCAGAGTTACACATGCACACAATCAGAGTAAATTTTCCTGCCACACAGGCAAAAAAAAAATTTTCTCTGCAGAGCTCCTTAATGTCTCCTTTTATCACAATTGGGAATATTCCACCAGTGGGACTGTGGAAGTTCCCTTAGCCTTGAGGGCTTATCCTCAGGTCTGACTCTATTGCCCTGGAGGCACATGCCAAATCTTCACTTAATTTCAGTTAAATTATAAATCAAATTGAAATTCAGTGAAATTAATAGTTCAAGTTCATCAAGGCCTTAGCTATTCAATAAATACCAGTGCATATGTAATTCACAGAAGGCCTACATTCTAATAAGCTCATACCTTTTAAATATTTTTCTGGCCTGTGGTCCATACGGACCACAAGAAAACCATAAGAAAACAAGTCCCTGTTTGCAGGTCAAGCTCAGGTTTCTGTTTTAACTGTTTCCTTTACATCATTAAACACAAAATGAGATTAACGAGTTTTCAGTAAGGCATATTTTTATCCAACACTGTTATTTAAATTCTAAGAATCAGACATCTTTTAAATTCCCACTAAAACTAGTGCTGTGAATTCTGAGGTCACTCATCTACCAGAAGCAAATGAGTGCTTAATTTTAAGGTACATGCAATTCAAAATTGCCAAAAGTGTTTTTAAATTTTGATATTGCAAAAGAAGGTACGATACAAAGTGATCTTGGAAAAGCTTTACTGCTGTGATCACGTGGCATTATGGGAAAACATTTTCTAGGATGAAGCCCTAATTCCCCACCCCAAATACTCAACAAACATGGAAGTGAAGAGTTTCAGACAGGATCACTGACCTTGTGTCAACCTCCCTAGAACAAAAAAATTTCATTCTATTCACAAGTAGGAATTAATCTCTGAATACTGCTGTGAACATGAGAATTCCTGACGCTGAGTTTCATGTGGCTTTGTATCTTATCATAGATTAATTTGGGTGTTTAACATGACCTACTCCAGATTTTTTTCCCTCCTGCTGAGGATTCCCTAGCTCTCTTTCCCATGTGGATTCTCTCGTATCCAATATGGAATGAGTTCCCACTGCAGCATTTCCCTCAATAGCAACACTGAGGAGTGGATCTGGCCTCCCCAACACCGTCTATATTTACAAAGTCTGTGGGCGATGGATTGTCTCTGAGATCTGTTCCTCTGCCACAGAGAAATGCAACTAATAAAGATTTTTTGAGTTATTAATGGGTGGGCAGGCATGCAGACAGATCACATTGCCTTATCCAGAAGGAAATCAGGCTAAATCCAGATTGAGACCATGTAGTGATTTCAAAGAAAGCAGCAGGCCCAGACCAGTAAATGAAATATTAGTACATGAGAGCTTTAGAAGGACCCCACAGCATTTTCCACTTTCTGTCCTTCACCCCAGTCCTCCACTAGCAAAGCATCTTTCTATCAAATAGTTGTGACTGTTGTGTGTGAGTTCTGAGTACATTAATGCAAGCATTTCTCACATTTGCTTTTGAATGCACAGATCTGCTCCGTAAATGTGAGGAAAAAACTCTCTTGACATTGTAAATCGTTGGCTTTGTGCTCACCCTCAGAGGTGTCTCTGTTAACATGCAGGGCATTTGAATACACAATATAACTGAAAATTTAGTTTCTTTAGCTATGTTAGATGATGATGTTCACAATTCTTGTTCATCATTTGTTTTCATTTTGGTGTGCTTTAACACAACCAAATATCTACTCACACTGCATTTCTGCCTAGTAGCCAGAGACTGTGTTATCTTTATAAAAGACTTTTCACTTCTAAAGACTTCTGCTCATTGCAAAGGACACTTTATTTGACAGTGCATGCCAGCGATGTAAATTGTATCACATAATAAAGTGATTTGACCAATCAGATGAGAAACACAATTTTGTTTTCCCTAAATTCTTGTCTGTTTGTTTAAATAATCTGAACCCAAGTAAAGCCTAATCTCTTTTTTTCTGCACCATTTTTAGACTCACTGACTTTGCCTGTCAGTGACCTCGTGCTGGTATGAGCTTCTAGAAGCTTAAATCAGCATCAGGTCAAAAGGCAACTTATCAAATTTAGTGGAATTTCATTTCCAGACTGACTAAGCAGAGGAAGGAAACACAGTGAATCTACCCAGGTTAAATAATTCAATCAGAACAGTTTGTATTGTTTGAATATTTTCATCCCAGCCACAAAAATCTGCAACTAAAATCTACCTACTGTACTTACTCATCTACTTTACTTGCACCTAACCTTCTATTTAGTTCCTTGTTCATTGCTGTATTCTCCTGTTGTTTATTCTCAATTGAAACATACTGTTCAAACATGAAATAAATATTGTGAATAAATTGTGAACACAGTCTTTACACTATGCAGGCTACTTGGATAAATAGCTCTTAAGGAAACAAGGCTGTTGAAAGCCAGATCAGATTTTCACTATTGACACAAAATGAATGCCAGAGCAGTTTTTGCATTTGTAAAGCAAGCAGGATTTTGTCCCCAGTACAAGAAAAATGATTGATGCATGTAAAACTTGGGAAACTGATAAAGCTCCACAATAGCATTTTAAGAGCTTTGCTCTTAAATGTTTATATTTACAAGGTTATAAGAGACCTAGTACTATTCCTTTTCGTGGCTACGTTTTCTTTCTTCTTTGGTAAGTTCTTAAACACTTCATAAAGAAAACAAGCCTAAGTCAGATTCACAATTTACCATAACTCTTGATTTCAGTAACTGGCAGCAGATTAAAAATCTCTCTGCCAGGTGAGCAGTCATAGGTTTTGTAGGGTGTTTCACTCTCTAGAGGATGTGCTCTGGGTTTCTTGATTTTCTGGTGCATTCATCAATGCTTGAAAGCATTTAAAATGACTCCAGTGTGGCAGACTGCTCCTCTACTGAATGTGAGGCTGGTAGAAGGAGGAATTTTAAGTCCAGAAAGGCGAATGTTTCCAGGCCAGTGTCTGGTTTTCCTCCAGCTGAACATTTGTGCTTTGAAATTGTTCCCTGGATGTATTATTGGACCTTAAAAAGAAGCCTTGTGTGGCTGCTGAGACAGAAACAGTGCTTAGGATGCTGGAAAATGTTTGGTGTTTGTTCACGCATTTTCAGTCCTAAAAAAGGCCTCAAGTATTTCACACTCAAACCAAACTGACCTCGGGAGTGTTTGTGTGCATGCACACAAAGTTGTGGGGTGTTTTTGTGGAGCAAGAAAGGTAATGGTTAATTAACAGATGTTAATGGAGAACTAGGAGAACATACTGTGCTGCACTACAGTTCAAACAGCTGGAAGGTTACAACAACCTGACAAAGAAAAGAAGGTGCTGATAAACTTCTAGATCTAATTTTATCTTTAAAGTAAATCAAAATCCAAGGGTAACTTTGTCCAAACACTGGAGAGGTCCATGACTAATTTTTTCCTTATAAATAAGGAAACCAAAGGAAAGCTATGCTAATTTCTGGACAAACAATGTTGTATGTTGTAAATAATTTAAACCAGACTGGAGACAAGCAGAATTTGCCCAAGGCAAAAATGGAAAATAAGAAGCTTTACAGAATTCTAAATCAGAATAATAGATGTATTGATATATTTTCCCAGCATGACCAACCTCACAGAAGAGCGGCAGCTATAAAACAATTGCCACACTTCAATATTATTAATGGTTTTCTAAGCCACCTTAGTTTTAATCAGTCACTTCCTATAATCAATGGATGAACTTGAGTTTAGTCTCAGAAAGTCAGTAATTTTTGAAAAACAAGAATCAAACTAAAGTCAACACATTCTTAACTCTGAGGTATTTCTAATGTTTGGGTGTTTTTCTAAGAGAAACACCTATTAGCAAAACCAGCATTTTTGATCAGGTGCTCATCAGCTACTCTGACTTTTAGGTCTGTTCAAGACAGTTTATATTTAAATGCAAATATTTCGCCTGTTAAATAGTTTGTATATAAAAACACAGAACTTATATTGAAGCTCTCTAGTGAATTACTTGTGTGCAAAAAAGAAGAGTTTTAAGAAGATGAACAATGTCGGTAACTTTCATAGCTGCCAATTCCCCTCCACAGATCCACGTAATTTCATGGGGTTTGTGAAAGTTCAAGGTTATTTTCTCCACTATGTCTGTGGAGTTCACCATTCTTTACTTCCTCTAGCAGTTTAAAACCCCAAGAGATTTTCCATGTGGCAGTAAAATAAAAAGATTAGTGTAGAAATTAATAAATCTTCCTACTGGATCAGTATGCCCTGAGAGAACCCACATTTCAAAGAAATGCCAAGAACAAAATGAGGCAACAAAACTCCTTTGACCATGTGGAACAAAATCCTGATCCCAACTAAGTCAACAGGATCTTGACTAATTTTCCACTTATTCCAGGGCAAGGACTTCACCTCACACTGAAATGTGCAGCACCACAAAACACAACAAATTTGCAAACACTGAACTGATAGTTCAGCAGTTCTGTAGATTTTTGTAACCTGAAGAATTAAAAAATGTGATTGGCAAAACAATACGGCATTAATCAGATTTTGTAATGGTATTTTCTGTTAGAAACTTGCCCACTAATGTGCAGAATTATGGAGAATTAACTCAGCTGGGACTCTGCTGAGGCTCAAATTGGTGTCTTGGCCTCCTGTATAACCAATGTGGAGGGGCATCCTTCAAAAGAAATTAACTACATGCCCAAATAAATGCCTAAAATAGGAGGACTGGATCCCAAGAACCCAGACATAGCTTTACACCACTCCAAACTCACGTAGGCTTGCAGAGGTCTGTTTGGATAACTTTGTACTTGAGAAATGGATCACCAACAGACCAGAAAAACCACCCAAGGATAGTGAAGAGATGATTGTTATTATTTTGGGGGCCATAAAGTTCTGGAAGTTTAGGCAGATGCTTTTTACAAATCAACTTGGAGGTTTCTCAGAGGAACAGATCAGATCTCATCTCTTCCTACATTTTAATAAGCTGCTGTTTACCCTGCAGAATTAGACATGGATCACTGTGTTTTGGATGTTTATTACTGGAGTTAGATGTGACTCTTCTGCATGTAACCTCAAATGAACAGCAGTATGAACACAGGTTTGGAGAGCAGCAATCCAAACAGATAACATTCAGACAGTAGCAAACAGTAGCTTTATTTTCCCTTGTGACCTTTCTAATAATTCCTACTACTCTGAATTCCCTGCCATAAACAGTGTACTGGAGGGCAGAGAACGCAAAAGTGCTTAGGACTAAGTTCACAACTACAATGAGGATTATGGGCACTTCCAGGGTGCATAGTAATCCTTTTCCCCCTCAGATATTAATTTGATTGTTTGTGTCTTTCACATTTATTACTTTCTGATTTTCAATTCTTGCCATTATTCACAATCTCCTTTTCAGATACTACAGTGTGTATGAAATTCATTATACTTTTTGACAAAGCATATAGACCTTCTGAAAAACCATAGTTAAACTAAATACAGGAACTACATTATATTGAACACACGCCTATATAAACACAGAATGCTCACAGGCCACACAAGATGTGAGGCAGGTAGAGAGCAAGAGGGAAAAAAAATAAAATTATATTTTACCAGTAAAGCAGAAAGATTCTATTATATCAGGCTGTAGGACATGGTAGGTTTCCAAACTTCTATTTCCCTCTGCATTTTAGGGGCTGGTGCCATCTCTGGAAGAAGGATGGTCAGTTTGTCACTAAGCACTTCAAGCTTACTTATACAATATTATCAGGTTTACTGCCCCAAAGTTTTGCAAGCCCAAAACAAGACAAGCCCTTTGACTAAGCCTAGTGCTGTCCAACAGAGGGCAATGGTACACAGTCCATACAATCCATACTATTTGCTCCCCCTAACAAGGCCTCTGTCTCAACAGGGAAGCTGTGGCACAGATAGAAATCTGTGGGGACTCCAGACACTAAAGAGTGTCATTATCAGCACGTCCACTGCAACTCAAATGCCATAAAACTTTACAGTTTGAGCTAAATCAGGTGGTACAGGAGTCATTCATACAGCGCTGTTTAATGAGTCCCACATGGATCCTAGTTAATTATTCCTAACCTCAGCAGCACGGGGTGGACAGACGTCATCATCTCATTTTACCAATGGCAGAGAACATGGAATGAAAAGAACACGTGCAGTGCCCAAGGCTATGGGGACAATGGCAGTGCCGTGCTTGGACGGGGACATTCCTGCCTCTTACCTTCACCTATAATCCACTGGCTATTTATAGCAGTCATGAATGCTTTACAACCAGCACAATTACCTTCCTACTGCTCAGAAAAGGAAGAGGAAGGAAGCTCCAGGTCCTTTGAAGAAACAATCTAGTAGTTCAAGAGACAGATCAAGTTACTGCCTAGTCTGCCAGACAAAATTCACCAAATCCCAGGACGGAGAATGTAAGGCTTTGGAGTTGTTTACTCATAGCAACCACAGCTGAGTGAACAGAGATTAACCTCAAAGGCCAATAGAAGGATTAGTTTAAAATACCAGAATTAAAGGAGAGTCCACATTTGCTTGCCATAATGGAAGCCCCTCTTTTCTCCCATGTCACTGTGCTAGTCTTACCTAAAGTCTATAATAAAGCAAACAAAACCCATTCAAAGGAACCAAATCTTAAGCTCCTGTTAAATCATGAGCCTCCCCATGAGCCATGGCCACATCATCACTGGCAATGTCTTCAGTCTGATGTTTGTTACTAAGGAGCACATGTTGTTTCCCTGTCTGTCCAAACAGTAATGTAAAACACACATTCAGCTGCTTCCAAGGGGATCAACCCTGCCACTAAAGGGAAAACAATGGCACAGCCATACTCAAAGGCAGCAAATGAAGGCATGTTTATATGTGGAGTCACTTCCATTTACCTGGGGAAAAGCTGACATACATGAAAAATATGAAAGATGGTGCAAGAGTTTCTCTTGTGCCTCCTTGAAAGCTGCTGTAATAAGAAATTGTGATTAATTTTAAAATGAGAGAGCAAAACTTGACCGACTTGCCGCTTCTTTCTCAACAAAGTGGAGTTAACAATTAACCTCTCCTTCTTAGCAGGTGGCATAACAATAAATGTAGATTAAATCAGTTTGCTGACAAAGGAAAAAAAAAAAATCTGTGTTAATGGTTTAGCAATACTAATTCCTGGAAACAGAAACCTCCCAGAAAAGAAAGACAGCAAGTGCATGAACAGAAAACAGCACAAGCCCTGCTAAAGAATCTTCCTTGAATGCACAGTGACAAGGAATAGCCTTAAGATAATGACAACATGTACAGTCAATTCATGTGATTACATGTCCACCAACTCCAGCCATTTCCATGCAAGATACTGAGGCGCAGTCTCAGGGGAAAGGAGAAGGAAGTTGGCATAATTAAAATGCATTATGTGCACAGGCAAAAGTCACGCAGACTTTGGTGTTTCCAGCTTCCTTGCCACACAGGCCCAAGTTATCATTTGCTTGAATGACAGTACTAAGCAGCTGTTTAATTTCAGTTCCAGCAGTCAGTACAATTCAGGGGAAAAGCAAAAACATTAGCTCTGTCCTCCCTAATCACCCATCCATGTCTCTTCTTTCCTGTTGCTACAGACCATGGCTATTTGTTCTAAATCAAATGTCACAGCATAAAGATAAATATTTCCCTAGGAAAAAAACCTTCAGCCTTTGTATTAAGTGTGTACATAATATATTATACATATTTTTTTTCCTAGTGCAATAACATTGAATAATAACTTCTGACAGTGTTTGGATGAAAGGGAATCCTCATTTCTGGGAAACTGTACTCTTAAAAAAAGCCCTAAGTCCTGCACCAATGACTTTTACTCTTGCAGGGTATTTTTGAGGGGGATGGAACTATAAAGACAACTCCAGACCTTTGCCAACAATGGTTTCCTTTTTCTTTTAGTGCTGTCCACTGTCCTAAGCAAAAGAGGAATTTGAAAAAGCAATTAAGCTGCAAATGCTGGCAGCTTTTGTTTGATTTGACAGATAAGCTTTATCTGAATTAAGGCGTATGAAAGTGTTGGTACAACAAGTGTTTCTCCACTGGGCACAATGACCACATTTAGGGCAGCTCAAGTAATGGAAAAATTACTCAGGAGAGTAAAACACACATGTACAATCCCACAAAGCACTCCCATACAGTGCAAGGAGTTTTAATTCCACATCTGTAGAATATCAAGAGTAAGAATGGAAAATATCTATGGCATGGATGGACTTTGTAAAGTGGAAACTATGAGATGGTTGGAGTTTTGTTTTCTGCTAATCATCTAGCAAGCCCATTAGTCATGGAATGCCTCTAAACACAGTGAATCTGTGAAGGAAGAAATAGGAACAGCAGCATTAAGAGAAAATACAGTACATTTCAGGAGTTAAATATTCCTTTTCCCATTTTAAAAGAACTCTTGTTGCAAAGATGGAAGTATGGATCGAAATTTGGCCTTTGATTCTTCATACTTAAGAGTTAAGTGAGTTCACAATTACTTGGATGCAGCAAATTATTTTTTATAAGAAAAAATTAAAGGGGGAGGCCAATGGTGGTGTAATCCAGCAAGTATTACTTCCAACACCATGGCACACACTTGGTAAAGAAAAGTATCCAACCTACTGTGCATGTTCCAAATATCCTGCCAAACACATCCTTACTGTGGCAACCTGCTCACTGGAGGATCTTTTCTAACAGCTAAAGGAGAAAAAGAGAGGCAAAAATGCCAAGAATTATTCACAAACTTAGGTATTATCCCTAAAACAAATGCACAGTACAGATGTGCTCCACACAACGAAAACTACTGCAATATTTTGCACTTCAGAGAGGTCAAATCGGTAGTTATATTTGGGGGTATAATGCAGTTGTGACATGTGACAGTTTTAAAGCTTATACTTGCACAAGTTAATATACTGTATTCAATTTCACTGATTAGCAAAGCCTTTTAAATGGGTTTGGAAATGTTCAAAGTTTTGAAAGGTAAGGTCATGACACATCTTGATGACACAGCAACAAAGAAATGGTATTTCTAACTCACCCCTTTTATGCTAACTTACAAAAAGAACATCTGCTCAACTACAGGCTTCCTACACTTCAGCCAGGAAGTATTCTAATTAACTTCAAAGTTAATGGGATCACCAAGAAATACCCAAACACTGGAAATGCTACAAAGCACAACAGCAAAATCATCAGTGCCATTTAGGGAAAATTCACTAAAGATGGTTGCTAACAATTTGCACTGCTGAGTGCAGAAATTAATTCCCTACACTTGCCTCAAAATCAAATTGATAATTTTGTTGTGTTTTTTTAATGGTGACAATAGTGTTGAATTTTTTTCAAGTTGGCAAGTTTGATTTTTTCCACAAGGAGACTACTCTGGTAGTGGGCAAAGACCTATCCTTTTCCTCAGCAAAATTAACAGTGACAAGACAGAAACTCTGAACCTTCTTTGATAATGAAAACACCTAACAGAAAAAAGTTCAGCCAGCCTATAACCTTAGAAGTGAGGTCTACATCTCATGACTGATTATTGGGAAAAACACACAACAGCAATACTCCCTACATTTTTCCTGCTAATACTGAGTCTGCCCATGGAAAACACCTTGACAAGAACCTTCATAAGTGCCAGAGGCAGACTTAGAGCTTCAGAAGTTTACCTTTACTAATAAATAATAATTCTGCTACTTTATTCAATAAATAATGTCTATAAGCTTTTAAAACATATCCAGGTGTCCCTGCCTCACAAGCCTGGTTGTGAACTGACACCCAATGCCTATAAGGTCAGCAAATATTGCATGGTTGCAAGGGGAACATCCCTTGCTTTGGTCATATGATTGTCAGCTGAAGATGACAAGAGTTTATTTGGATGACTTCTTTATTTCTGCTACCTTCACTATGTGAGGATTTCATTTGCCAGCCAAAATTGAAAAGGTCGGCAGAAAAGCTTGATTGCTAAGTACTCAATTGCCTGAATGAAACTGATTTGTTTTGCATTAAAATTTCTGTCTTTTTTGCATTGTATATTTTTTTTCCAAAATAGAGCATGTGCTCTTCCAAAAGACCAATGTAAATTTGTCTCTTCAGAGGCCAAAGAAGGAACTAATTTTCCATGTACAACTAATCCAGAATTAATGTCTTACATATACTCTAAAAGAAAACTCAGTCAGTCCTGAGAGTGAATTTCCCTCAGATTTCTTTACTGGAGAAAAGTGGCCTCGCAATAGAGGATGTGAGAATCAGCTACAACCAGCCTTTAACCTGCTCTCTTCATTCACATGTCCTGAATAAAGAGAAACAGTTACTGAAAAATGCTGGTCCAAGTCTGTGGTTTGGTACCCAGCAACCTCTCTTCAAAAGTCCTTTTGCTCAGTATCACATTGTGAGGTCTAAAAATAGCCTGGCCTCTATATTTACACTGCTGGATAAAGTAAGCCCCTCAATTCATGTTCAAAACATGTAAATAAAAATTACTTACTTTGCAGAAGCCCTGAGACCTGAAAACAGTAAATGCTTAAATGCCCATCACGTGTTAAAATCAGCCCCTGCTCTGCAGCCTGAATATGGTGCTGCACATGCAATTTTGGATGCCTAGATTTAAATACTTTCTAAAAACAGCCTCAGTAAAGCTGGTGACAATCTAAAACAGGAATTTAGAGGCCTGCTGGTTTCTCCCAGTAGTATAGGTGCTTTCTGGCTTTTCCAGCCCAAGTGTTTTCAGATGTAGGAAGGACAAAAGAGGCAGTGGGCTCAGTGCTACCCTCAGGACTCAGCTGCAGGTCCCCCTGCACCAAGTGCACGCAGTTTCCACTGACGTTCAAGCGAGCTCTGCATGTGCTAAAGGGGAAATCTTCCTTGGCAAGTGACACTACCACACAGCATTGCAATCCACTGAGTACAGAGACAAATCCTGCTTTCATCCTTCTGCAGCAGCAAAGCCACATTAGCTGACACTCCCTTCCCTGAACCAATCGTGGGCATATCCTTGTTTTGATTTAAATATGTTCCTGTGCAGGAAGGGCAGAGGACGGTAATTTATTTCCACAGAAAAATATGAGCGGCTATAATGATTAATGGGAACATAATTTTTCATAACACTGGGATACTAAAAAGAGAAAGAAATGTGGGACAAGTTATGTAATGTGTACTTACTGAAATATGCTTCATGTCTCTGAAAGGAGACATGATTTGCCATCTCTGGAGCGAACTCTGAGGGAAACTTCAGCTGCTTTAAACCACAAATCGATCCCCCCTAATTTACTCTAATTTATGGTGAAATGTCCTTGTGAGGACATTGACAGCATCAGGGATATGCTGAGGAACAAGAATCAAAACTTCTACACCAAACACCAGAATATCCACTGCATGACATATTCCCACCTCCAAAGGAACAGTATCACCCCTGTGACATGTAGGCCTAAAACTCAGTGGCACGAATGGTACAAGAGCTGCCTTGCCTGAAACCCCTGAGGATAAAGCAAGGTTAACTCAGCTGCCCTGTGTCAGGACTGAAGGTTCCTGCAGACTATGAGACATTAGTCTGATTCACTTACAAATAGCAACTGTACCCAGAGGAACAAGTGTCTTGGAAAGAAACCACTGTTACCTAGAATGACTTCTCTTGGAACCGTGCTGAAGTTTCCAGGACAGACTCACTTTGGTTCAAGGGATTAAAAGGCATGTTCACAAAATTTTTCCTCAGGGCAGGACAGAGGTATCACATCATTTCTCTATTTTTCTTGTACAACAGGATTAGGCACTCGTGCACATGTCTGCATCAAGAAATGGGATTTTTAGCTGTGGTCTACTGGGCACTGTGGCCAGCCTTCAAACTTGTATTTGGCCCACACAGTGACTTAAGATTAAGATGCAAAATGATCTGTGCTGCAGGCTGCCACTCTTCAGGTGTGTCTCTTCATCCTTTCTCTGTCATGGAAACATGGACAGAGGCTTCCAGGCTGTGAGTCCACTGAGGGGCTGTGGGAGCTTCTTTCCTCAAGGGGAAAACAGAAAAATGTTTTTCATCTAATAGTTATAATAAAGCAAATGCTGATAGAGTCCACAGCCTTGCAAAATAAATAGTTAGAAGTTATGTTAGATTGTATTCTTCATTTAGACAAAAGATACTGCCTGGAACACGAATAAACCAAAAGCAAAAAAAAAAATCTGCTTCAGAAGATGGTGATCTCTGGGTACAATTATTGTTTATATAAACCTTGTTATTATACAAGAGGCAGGTTGTCCTTTCTGGAGAACAAAAAATACACTTAAGTTCACACCCCAGTAAGTTTATCAGCTGGGGGAAAGAATTAGAGCAAGTGATAAATGAAACCGGAGTTCCTAAAGGAATCTTGATATTGCTTGTCAAACCAGAAGTCCATTGAAATTCTACGCAGAGGTCCCAGGCAAAATGATGACCTGTAGAGAGGATGAAACAATGAAGGAAGAAACAGAAATAATACTGAAAAATGCTTCAGATTTACTTCAGGAAAAAAGCGTTTAAAATATCCAAAACATGTCAGCAATAACACAGGTACTGTGTTACCCTGCTGCAGTGCACTCCTTGCTGAAGGCAGTGGTCACCATGAGGTGTTGTATCAGCCACAGAAATGTTTTCACAGCGGGGCTACTTCTGGCTGGCAGCCAGAACGCCTGTTTTTGAACCAAATGTTGATAACTGTTCTCTTTCTCATGTGTGGGAAAAGAAGGGAAACACCAAAGTGAGCTTTTCCACCTTATTTGTACTGTTTTGTTTTTTTCTTTTTTAATACAAGGGCATTTTCCTGCCAGTTTTTTCCTATGAAAACACTTGGCCAGCTGATTCCATCTTGGGCTGTTTTATTGACTATTTCCTGCCAGCACAGTTCCTGTGTGTGTGCACACCACAGTGTTCCTACTTAGCTGCAACTCCATCTCAACCTCTGTGCTTTTACACTCCCATGATGTTCTCAGCTTGGCAGACTTATGTTTAATTAACAATTATTTCAGCATGAAAAGCTATATAAACTATACTTAACAAACGCTGGGCTTGATGGTGCTCATGCTTGAATGTAAAAAAAATAGCCCAAATATTCTTCTTTCTGATCATATTTATTTCTAGCTCTGGAAAGCTTTTATTTTCTCCTTCAGGCCACCTTTCTGCTGAAGCATTCTTGAACTCATTCAATTAGTCCAGTCTTGCTTTGGAACTGTAAACCCCAGCAATCAGTAGACCAACACATAAAATTGAGCAGGTGTTTGCTGGTAGGATCAGGAACTTATTTTTCTTTAAACCACAAATTATTTTCCCTCTCCCCCATTATTCTCAGCTTTATATACCAGTGCTCACCATTTTAAAGCTGATTTTAAGTGGTGGCATTTTGCTCTCTTCTTTGTTTGTTTTGAAGAGCTTGCACTGTCCTGGCTTAAAGACAAGCATATGAAATACAAACCACGTATGAAGGGACTCACCCAGCTCATAACAAAGGTCTCTTGTCCTCTCTGAGTTAGTTTCAAACCTAATTTATAGAAGTTAGATCAATAAGATACTTGCATCATGAATACTGCCAGCATCACAAGCCAAGCTTGTAGCTGCCTTAACAGAGAGAAATATGAATGCATATGAATTCAATGCATATGAAGGCAGCAAATTTTTTTTCTGAGTCAGGAAAGGAATGCTGTTAAAATGTCAGAAATTAATCTCAAGTTTTAAAGCATTTCTAATAGTTTCTTTTCAGAAAATTGAATATATGTCTGAAGTTGCATGACAGACAAAACTTATTGTGTGCTTTCACCACAATGCAGTGAAAATCTCATTCTTTATAAGCCATTGTACAGAAGATGGCTCTTCATTCCGAATGGCTAGATTTGTCAATACAAAGTTAGGAAAATAAGTATGAAACTAATCCACTGATCTGACAGTGTCCGTAGAGCTCATAAAAATCAAATATACAGTGAGGTTGGTCTTGGATCTGCATCTTCAATTACTTTAAAAACAAATTACATATTTTAACTATTATGAAATGTATTTTGGACTACAATTTCCCCCTTCACCTTCAAAAACAAAATCCCCAAGATACTCTTCCAATTTCATGTTTGGCACTCCAGAGCAAACAGAAGAAGTTCAACAACTTGGAAGAATTTTCTGTCACTCTTTTCTTTGAACTCCTATTTCATTTGGAATGCTTCCTTCTAAAATCACAGTGTCGCATCAAAAATAACAGAACAGAATTCTCAGGTATCCAAGTCCTGTGGTGAAGGCATCTAAATAGATTCTCCTAGGTATGGAGAAAGAATTTGGAACTGAATGCAGCATGAAAAGGGTTTATTGCCACACAAAGATCAACCTGACAACGAGGTGTGCATGCCCTGAAATATTTAACAAGAAAGGATCTTCTCTTTAAGAGCTCCTTACTCAGGCACTCTCCATGCTGGTGACACAACATCAAACTGCAATGCTGATGCAAACAGGGAGAAGACTTGCAACCCTTTGATGGAAGGAAAAAACAACCCCAGAGTGTATGTCAGGCTCACAGTGCAGTGCACCCACAGAAATGAAGGAATTTTCAACTAGTGACCATCAGAACATGCACATAGTGAAATAAAGCTCCCTGGCCAGCTGCTGGCTCTGATTAAGTCTTTGACAGCACAGGCTGGTGCTTGTGGCCTTAACCCTGGGGATTAAATCAGGCTGTTGGCTTTGTGTTTTCTTTGAAACGTCTATTTCATCTGGAAATGAAGCATGGAAGTGTCAGACAACTGTAAGGAACAAACCTTGAGGAGTCGCCCCGTATCTGGTGTCCTTGCAGGATGAATTAAAGCCATACCCACAGCATCACCCCATCCCCAGCTGCTCGGGCAGTTTCCCACTCTCAGTGAGAGCAGAAACGAAGCTCCATCCCCACCTCTGCACAGAAAATGTATTTCCAGTGTGTCTGTACTAAATGCAGAAGGATCCCACAGCATGGAAAAAATGTCACTGAAGAAGTGCTCCTTGTGCCTGTTTTTATGGATTATTTAACTTCAGTCAAACACAGACCACAGTCTCTGATGAGTTGTACCTATTGAACCATGAATTTTAGTGAGAAGTATTATTTAACAACTAACATAATTAAACCAGCCTGGCAGCCTGTGAGCAAGGGCAATATTAATCTGTCATTCTCCTTTAGGTCTTCTTCTGTTACAGGTAATGCAGGTAAAACAAAGGGGCTTTTTTTTTTTTTTATCATGATTATATGTGAATTGTTGCTGGGACTGATGTGGCAAACTTAAATCCTACAAAACAAACCATCCTATTCGCTTTAAAAAGACTTGAGGATAATGAGATCACTAAATCATCTACTAAATCTTAGAATGTCTTCCCATGGATCCCAGATAAAAAATTATACTCTTTGGATCCTGAACAGAAAGACAATGGTAACAACATTTTTTAAAGCCTATCAAATTATTGATTATACATTACTGAATACATCAATGCCTCACATGTAATAGTCCCTTGTCAGTCTGCCCAATGTAGCTATGCAGAAAGTACCAAACCAGCTTGTAATTTAAATGAAAATACATGAAAATACTTCCTTCTTCATCTGAAAAAAGTTTTAAAAAATCCCTAAGCAAAAATTCTAACTGAACGTATCAAGAAATAAAAAGGCTTTTCCCAAACTTTTCATAGGCAGGGAGGTATATTACAGATAACTCTACAGTGTATTTTTTTCATTCAAATATGTTTGGATATAGAAGTGGAAATAGGGAACCCTGTAGTACCTCTGCCAAACTGCAAGATATATTTAATGAAAGTTTATGACAACAACAGGACTTGGTCTCATCTGTGACACATGTAAGAGGCCTAGTTCAGAATTTAAGTAAAAAAACAAGATTATAAGTACACTTAGATCTATGGGGGCTAGTTTCATTTGAAAAAAAGCAGCTGTTGGCAGTTTACCTAAAGGTTCAGTTTAATTTTAAAAAGCAACTGTTGGCACTTTGCCTACCTAACTTATTTTTTGGCCCCAGTCAGGTATTTTAAAGTAGGTTATACCTGTAAATTGCTGTCTGAAGCACTGATGGGCAACATCAGCTTCATCATTAATTGAACAGCAACTTTGCAATTGTCTGGTAAGTACAACCCCATTTTTACAAACAGATATTGCTCATATTATGAATTAGACACTATGCATATATTAACTTTAGCAGACTGAATAGTTCATTGATTTAAATTCATGGCATGAAGTTAGGCATACATGGCAGTCACAGTCTCAGGTTCAATTTGAGCACCTGCTAAGAATTGAGGCATTATTCAGCAGTCAAATTGCATCTGTGGAGAGGAGAGAAGCAAAGGATGGAAAAGGAGAGAATTTCATGGAGAAATAATTCAGGCTTTTTCCACTTGCCAGCCTGGGTGTCCTTGCTGGTCAGTTATGCAATTCAGAGGAGGCAGTATGGTGGGAAAGAAACCATAAGGTACTGGAAAAGACCAGACCAAAGGGAAAAATTTTATTTGGTTAAACAAAAATGCCCTAAATAAAGAAGACAGGAAAATGTTGCTCATGTTACCAGGCTGACTAAACATCCTACTTTTTTTTTCAATTAATTAATTGCCACTAATTAAGCAGTTCTTCTCACTGACATGCAGAGTTTCATTTTTGTGATGATGTCACATGGTACTGTAATTCTTTGACGTCCCTTGGCTTTTAGGAACAATTATGGACATTTTACTAGTCACGTGTAGATATGAATGATGTTTTAGCAACTTGGTGCATTTTATGGTGCCCTGAACTTCTCTGAGCACTAGAAAAGAAAGTAGGATTGAACAGAATCAGTTCCAGTTTTGCAGTCATGACGGATACACGTTCTTTATCTCAGCTGCCATGACGTGTTTTCTTTGCTTCACTTAATGGCAAAATCTTGACACACTAGGAAGTAGTAAATTACATTGTAGGATTGTCACTCTGCAAAGTTTTTTAAAGCCCAACTTCAAAACGATTAAATTTATGTACTCTTTATTCTAGCAAATCATTAGTTAATGGGAATTGGAATGGACTGAACACGAGACCATTCCATTTGGGATGCCTCTTGATATTTCCTCCCGGACTAAACATTTAAGTCAGTGTCAGTCAGATGAATGCCCACTTTTTTATTGCTTTTTGGACATGGTTTTACTGAATTGCATTTGATCTTTTCTTTTTTCCCCCACAAATCATCAGGTTATTTTAACATTTAAATTCTTCCCTTCAATCTCCTTTGACAGGCTAGTGGCAAACCACTGTGACTATTCTAAGCTGTTAATTGAAAAGGCAAGATTCAACCAAGACTGTGACCATGCTTGCTAGTACTATTAAAAGTGTCTGATTCAGGCACAAAAGCTAGAAAAAAAATCAGCAATGAGCAATAACAGCAGGTCAATTCCAATGATGAGGATTAAAATGAACATTTCTTTGGGGCAGGGAAGGCCAGGATCTTGGAAATCTGTTTTGCAAAGTTAAGCTAAGGGAATAGAAAGCTTGAGGGAGAAACAGGGCAATTTTTTGGTTGGACAGGCAGACTTTTGGTTGGATCAGGCACATACATTTTATCTGTCTCAAAGTGCTTCTTGTTGGAAAAGTTCTGCACGTTGTGTTTGTTTTATTACTCTCCAGATTCCCTTTACAGTCAGAATTCCTTTCTCCTGTCATGTCAGGATACAAGCAATTTTCTGATCAATCCTCCAAACCAGGACACAAATAAGACCATCATTTCCCATTACAAAAAGGAACTTCCTAGAACAAACTCAAATCCAAATCAGAAATACAAGAACTTCACCAAAACTCATCTAGCTGCATTCAGACAGGAAGGCAAGGAATGTTCTCTTCTGCCACTGTTTTATTCTGCCCAAAGTTGCTCACTGACTTGAAATATCTGCGCACTACAAATCACACATTTCTTTGGTAAACTGACAAAACACCACCCTGGAATGCTGGCTATTAGTGAACTTCAAATTGCTGAAGGTTTTTCACCCCTAATGCTCGAAGAAAGTGAAGGGATTTTGAGTAACAGTTTGCGAGGCGGGTGCTTGTTGAGCAATTACTCCCTAGCATGTATAATGCTGAAGAAAATCTCATTTCTTTCCCAGAGCAGCCCCTGTATATCAGCCATCTGCCACTGACTTTAGCCATCAGCCCCTACAGAAGCACGGTTTCATCTTTCACTGAAGGATTAGCCCATGCCATTCTCATCCGCTATAGTCTTGCCTATCTATACACTTAACGCCTTATTTTTAAATGTCCCCTCCTGATTAGAGCACACAGATTATTATTCTCAGGGCCATGAGAAGGTGAGGAGATGACCTGTACAAGTGTGAGTGGGGCATTCCATCGAGTTCTCAATAAGCTCTGGGAGGGATATATTACCTCTCTTTGTTGTGGGTGCAGTTGAATCTTTTCTGTTCTCTTCTTTTGCCAGGAAGATATGAGTGGCTGGAGTGTTTGGTTCTATATATAACTGGTTGATGTCAGCTGGATGCCAACCCCTTTGGAGAGGATCAGCCCCCAGTTTGTCTCAGTGCTAGGGACCATGCAGATCCCAGCACAAGGGTACAAACCATCCAGGACCAGGCAGGTCATCCCCATGCATAACTAACTTCTGAAGCCTCAGCTAAAGGGTTGACATCGCTTTTTATCTGCACAACCAAACAGTAGGGTAAGTGTATTGTTTCCTGAAATATTTTGACATTGTCTGTCCTACAAACTGTCATGTACATGACTCTGCAACTTAAGAGATGTTTATATTTTTACTTAGTCAGAATTGCACCTTCTTTAAAGATGCCAGAGGAACTAGCTTAATTCCTCAGGCTCTTTATTAGATTAGGACATTTCAAAATGTAACAATTCTAAAAACCTAAACTAAGATGTAAATTAAAATTAATTAGGAATTTACATCTGGTAGTATAGTTAGTAGATGCGAGAAGGCCTAGACCACTGACACTGATTGTTGCTGAAGAATTTATGTAACCAACTCAAAGTCCATTCCTTTGAATCTTCTGTCCATCAAAACATGTCCTAACATCTGTCTGCAAGCAAGAGCTGCCAGTGCATTTTGCAGTGCAGTATTTCTCAGGCAGAACCCCCTGACTTCACAGTTCAGCCATTCTGAACAGGCTGCTGGAAATGAAGGTTGGCCAAATTGTGCGTGCTGGCTCAACAATGTAAAAATGTGTTGTCTTTTTGCAGCAAGGAAAAATCGTACCAGAAAAATCACAATGTTATCAGATTCTGCCCTGGCCAAAGAGAGGAAAGAGCAAGCATCAGCCATTATGGATGAAATACACAGAAATGGTATAGCACTGAGCCCAGCTTGCTGCATATGCAACGTCCTCTAGCCCTCCCTAATACATTTTTTTAATCATAGAGTTTAACTCTCTTATAGCTTTGTCTCTGGGTGTTTTGCCATAAATAATCTCGTGGGAGTATCATGCTGCCTTATGGTAACTAATCCTTTTGTAGTTGCCTCTTTTCATTTGAAAGCTATTTTCAGATGAACAACTGCTGTGGAGGAATGAAGTAATCTAACAGCTGATGTACATTCTGCTAGGATAGCCTTTCAGAACATTATTTGGGGTTAATAACATGACTTCATTCCATTTTAAAAGGCTATCATCTAAGAAACATAATGATCTCTACTCTCATTGTTTTGGGTTTTTTTCTCTGTTCACTCTGCTTTTTTATATAAATGATAAAAAAAATTTGAAACAAATGTTTACATCTCTGTTCCTCTCAAATCTTGTCTTTGTAACTAACACATTTTTACTAGCATTTGGCATTGTCTCTAATGCACAGCCACCAATTAATCTTATTTGACAGAAATTTTTCTTCTCTGTAGCTGCACTGATGAAAATGCAGGCACTATTGGAAGGCTGTTTGATTTTCTAAAACAGGTTCTTGAAGCTATGACACCTTAAGAAGCAATTAACTCAGTTGGGAATACAAATCTGCTTGGCTTTCAGTAGGCATGTGCTGGATGCTTTGGACCGCCTTCCAATCCTGCTCATGAAGCCTTTTATACCATCTGCATAAAAGATCAATTCTCTAAAAGTGATAAGCACCCCACAAGCCTCACTGGAACCACAGGGAGCTGCATTATTATTTAGAATTTATGAAAGTGACACCACTTTCATGGGATAAAACATTGAATATTGAATTCTAGTTTGAAAATATTTTCAGTGGGCTTTTCAAAGATCTAGCGGATGGTTTCTGCACTCAGTCAATAACCATTGCAATTGCATGAAGAGTAAGATGAGAGACTTAAGAATTTTTAGAACAAGAAACCCTGAGTTTCAGTGCCTTGTCCTACTCCTTCTGATATTTCCAGAGGTTTTTTCCTGAAGTTTTTATTCCTAAGCAAATACCTCTTCCCTATTTCTATTCTCCACTGAACATGCACTCAAGTCTGAAAGCCAGTCTGCCCTTCCAGATTTCATTACAACCCCATATTTTTTTTTGTTCTTGTAAACCCAAGCACTACATGTGCCTGAAATAGCCTGTAAGCTCTTCAGGGCAAAAGGGAAAAAAAAAAGTCTTTCATATGTTTGTTTGGAACCAGGCATTTCACATGGTAAATGTTGCTACTATTCATAGCAATACTAATAAATGTAGCATACAGCCCTCAAAATCATCGGCGTATTTGGATAATCTGTGCTGATGCTTAACATTTGCCTCACATAATCTTCCCTTTTATTATTTATGTATTATCAGATTTGCTGTCAAGATTCATAGTCATAGTTATGGCAGCTTATCCTGCAAGATATGCTGTGATATGTGGCCACTGAAGGCAAATCTAACTCTCAGGAAAAATTCTATTTTTGCCACTTATTTGGATGGCTGGGATATTTATATGTTAAAAAAAAATGCAAGTCCATTAAATGGTTGTGATAAGAGACTGAAATTTATAACTGTACAAGCTCAGTGAAGCCAGATAGAAAACAGAAGGATAACCAAAGCTGTATGACACAAAGTATAAGTTAGTTCTTTGGGGCCAAATCTGAACAATCCTCGGAAAAATTAAGGAGAAATCCAGCATTTAATTGGCTAAATTCAGCTCTACTGAATTTTGACATTTTGTTTTGCCCTGATTGTTAATTCAATGAGCTTAACTTGAGATCTAGAAGGTGAACTGCTGTCTTTCTGGGCTTTGCATCACTATTCCCAGTGACAGTCCTGCAAGTGGTAATTACATCAAAATTAAATGTGCAGTTCCAGCCAGTCTTACAGCCCTGAGAAACCCTTCACTGTTAACAGAGGTACACAGTACCAGAAAGTTCTGTAACATAAACCCCAGCACCCTGGGATGGTGAAAGCATTCCTACTCCATCTTAATTTCAGATTTTTATTCTAATTCTTTCAGGTACACAGTGGCTCTCCACTTCCTTCTTAAAATATATTCATAGCAGGAAGAGTTGCTGGTAAACTCTAAAAACAGCCAAGTTTTTGCCAGTGTCTGAGATTACCAATCTCTGGCAAAGACCGGTGAAGCCTGAAAGTCCCTCTCTGTTTTTGGCTTGTGGGACGTGACTTTGTCCCATTTTTCAGAGAAGCTGGACACATCATAAAATGCTGCAGGAATAGACACCAACTGTAAACCTTCTTATGGTCTCAAAGAGCAACTGCATGAGGGAATCAGTGTGTGCATAGAGCAACCTCCTCAATCCCTTTGTTTGTCACTGGCAGACTTGGCAGAAATCACAACATTTCTAAGACCACTTGGTGAACCAGGATGTAAATAGTTATGTTTAAGGAAGCCCTTGGAGTTCATCACTTAAATCCCACAACCAGTTCTATATTACTTCTGAAATGCATTCCTCAGTACCTACGTGATTAACTGTCTTTCCGGATACAGTTAAAAAATCTGATTTCTGATACTACAACAAACACACCATCTAATATTTATTATTAAAGTCTAGAGTCCAGATTAAGGCATTTAGAAGATTGTAAACTGAAGGATTAAAGGAGTATTAGGTGGTGAATGCAGGAAGAACTATATAAATCATATTTAAATACAATCTGCTGTAATTTTAAGCATAGGACAAGAAGGACTTGGCAAAAACAAATAAAAGAATTAAAGCTAAAAGGTTAAGATTAGGATTAAACGATGAATTAAAATTTCAATGTTATTTTACAATGTCCATCTATGACATCAATGTTCTCTTTCTATCATCCCCTAAATGTCCTCCTTCTCTCATTCTCCATCACCTTATCTGCACTGACACTGAAACTATCCCTAGACACATCATAAAACGAGACAGATGATTAGATTTTAGTTGGCAAGGAATTCAAATGAACTTTACGCTTATGATTTTGGGATGCTGCCTGGATACACAATAGCACACAACTGTGGGTTACAAAGTGGCTTGGAGCCTTAAGTTAACATTAACAAGAACAGTGTGCATGTAAGGGAACAGCAAGGGCCTGAAGTAGGTAACACCCAGAGTGTCCCAGAAGAACCCCGAGTGCTCTGGACAGAGCTCGGCAGTTGCCTTGGCTCCCCAGTCTCTGAGGATGTGCAAGGTCCCTGTTCGCTGTACAAACAACAAAAGCTTTTCTAGATGAAAATGTTGCTGATTTTTGGGCTGAACTTCTTACTTCCTACTAACATAAAACCATCCAGCAGTCTCTATCTCTGCAGTCGTTTTGAGAAACAATTAAATCAAAATATGACTTGAAGTCTATATTTCAGGCCACAGGCCAATAACCAGTGCAGTTATCTCTACGTCAGAGCCAAAATCCCACCACTATCAGTCACTGATAAGGCTACACTGGGCAAGCTGAGTCATTTTCTTCCATGTTAAGAACTCTCTGTTTTGTAACTACCTCTGAATCAACAGGAGGTTGTTAGGATTCTTTGCACACCCTATTTTTAAAGCAGAGGTGCACGATCCAGCTTATGATCCAGTTAACTTGCTCTCATTCCACTGAAATCCACTGCAATCATTCAATTGAGATTGGTATGGACAGAAATGGATCAACACTGATGCACTCCAGGGCCCATCAACGTATTTGATTTACTACGTGGAAAACTCTTGTCCACGCAGCTTCAGCTAAATATTTAATATACCTGTCTCCACTAAGTTTTCCTAAATGTCAGCACATCACATTGTTTTTCCAACATAAAGTTACTAGGAGACACATGCCAGGCTGAACATGCCATTTACTCAAAACAAAACTCTTCATTTGCAATATTGACTTTGGCATTAGGTACCTTCTGCAGTTAATTAATTTGTAATGTTAATTTTAAACTGGGCCTCCTGCCTGCTTGCTCTGATAGCAAGATACTTATTACACACAATTTGTCCTGATTTCATTTTAACACATGTCAAAGTTTGGGATTTTAAATCCTGGAGATCGTAAGAATATGTGACGCATACAATGTCCTATTTTTGTTGTATTTCTTAAATTCTGCAATGTTCTAAGCAAAAACAAATAAATAGAAAATAGTTTCTCCAGTGTTTAGGTTTTTGTATTCTAAGGTTTAATTTTGACCTCTAGGTTGAGGACATTTAGTGAGAATTCAATCATTAAGCAATAGCTTGCTCAGTCCACCAGCATCCCTACACTACCATGAAGATGACTGTAGGAATTCTGACAGTCACAATTCTTTGTTTACAGTCCTGATTGATCTCCCCTTCTCTTGCCTATGCATTCTCCTTTTCAAATACCACAGGATGTGAATAGAGACATAGAAGAAATTTTCCCCAAGTGGTGAATAAAGAAATATGCATCCAGTACTTTAGTTTCTTCTAAGAGACAATGAAAAATTAGAACAAAATGTCCTAAATTAATCAATTCCTAAAAGCGTGTTATAATTTTTTGTTAGGACTCTCATTTTCTACACCTTGAACTTCATTTTGAAAGTTAGTAAAAATAGTGTTTAATAGAGACTGGTAGGTCTGTTTAAAAGGGGTTATCATTTATCTACCCAACACAGGACACAGAAAGTTTGCTGAAGGTTTGATGTGGGAACCCTGGGATCAGAAGGAATTTTGTTCCCAGTTTCAGCAGAAGCCAGTTTTTACCAGCCTGCTATTAATACACTGTGTAGGACAATATAGACCTGATCTTGGTAACAGCTAATTTGGAGCATGAGGTGCTTATCGTCTTTAAAACTACAGGTTTGTGATGTTTAATAATCTCCTCCATAATTCTGGAAGAAGGCTTCATTTCACTAACACCGTGTGATGCCGTGCTCTGTGTTGGCTAAGCCCGCATGGTCCTGCTGTTGGATTACAGGTGCAGGGCATGGAATATCAGGCACTGCAGACAAACAGGGGTTTGGGCTTACCTATTGCATTGCAGTCTCACCCAGCCTGAACCTTGGGAAAAAGGTCAGCACGCCCAGGGATATCATGGTGGAGGAACTGTCGACGCTCAGCAACAGAGGGGCCAGGCTCTTCAAGCGGCGCCAGCGGAGATCTGACAAATACACATATGAAAATTATCATTATGTGGCAAACAAGCCAAGAAACGTGAGTTCTTTCTTAATGATTCCTCATCAAATTCCTTGGGTGTTTGTGATAAACATTGTGCATGATTTATTTGAGGTTTTAGGAAGAATACAAGCAAAATCCTAGAATGAGGTTAAGAAGAAGTGAGCCATTGGTATTTTATTTACTGAGATGATATAGACAAATAAAAAAATAAATTTACATTTCTTTGTCTAGGATATAGATATCTATAATGTCTATTGATTGTTTGATCAACAGAAGTTAAATTGCACTGGGACAAAATGGGATCAAGACTGAGCTTTGATAGATCTTTTTAAAAGCCTTTTTAAAACAAATCTGCAAAAAAGAAATATAAAAAAAATCTCAATAACTCCATTGAGCACCCAGACTATTATTAAACACTATTATTTAAAAGCCCATCTATGAAAATTGTCACCCCGTTTCTCCCTCTATTGAGTATTACAAGCCACACAGATAAATTCTGACCACACCATCAATCTTGTCAGAATTCTGTACTCAATTCAATGATTTTGCTGCAGTCTGACAGATCCATTTCCCTCTAGTCCACTTTTCCCCACCAAAACCACAGAATATACATGGTTTACAGTCAGTATGACATTCCAACACATGAAAAAATGGTGCCTCTGGCTCCTGTCCCCTCCCCTAAGTGTCTATTAAGCACTGCTGGTGGTGCCTTCATCATCTTTATGATTCTGCCTGCCAAAGTTAATCTTTCTAACATGCTGCAGGATGACTAGTAAACATTCTGCCTTCATCTTTCTGTTGTTGTTGTTTCAAGTTAGAACACGTATTATTTGTTTGCTTTCCTACTTCAAGAAACTCTGACTCTAAACCAGTCTATATTTAAAATGCTTTCAGCCTATGTGTCATAGCTAAAATAAGATGCTGACTTCTTATGAGATTCTAATTCTGTATTTATGCAACAATGATTTAGCCTTCAGATGTTTCCTTAAGACCGATAACCCCACGGGAGGGTAGAAAATAACAGCATATCATGAACCTCCAGAAAGTGACTTGCACTGAAGTTGTTATTTCTATTACAAATAAAGGAAAAGACAATCCCAAACAAAAGCAGTTTAACAAATGTAGTGAGTTTTCAACTGCTAGGGGAAGAGAAGCTTTGAAGAATCAACACTTTGAAACTCAAAGGGCTCAAACCTGCCAGGTTTCTTGACCCTTTGGGTAGCATGGGTGCTCTGTCTGGCACAGAACAGCTTCTAGTGTGTAGAGACTGAAAAAAATGCTTATTTTACGTTATATAGAAAATATAAGTGTGAAGGGAATAGTGTACCAAGCAGCAGGACAGTGTTCTGTAGGATGGTACAGGCTGGGAATCAGAGCTGGGCTGTAAATTGGAGCATCACTGCAGCCTCCCCAGAGAATCCCGTGCCTGAAGTGCTGTTTCTTTCTGCCTGAATGCAGCGTGGAGAGCCCATCCCGAGTGTCAGGATGGACGGCCTGAGTGTGGAGGGAATTCCCCAGCACGCCCCCATGACACCTCCCAACACACCCGACCCCCGGAGCCCTCCACACCCCGACAACATCGCCCCAGGTAATACGTGAGACACTAAATACATTTAGTCTCGTTTCACAGCAAAGAAATGACCATTTTGTAAGGCTGCATCTTCAACAAGAACTTGTTAATGGACTAATATTAGAAATAGATACATTCGAGTCAGCTAACTAATCAGAACCTCTCCCAGAAATCTGAAATGATGCTCTTAGGTACTTGTGTTCATTTTTAAAAAAATTGATGTACCTTTTGTACTGCTTCTCTCTAAACTAAAAGCATAACTTAATATCAAGAGAGACAGCTCCTATATATACAGCTCTTAAAAAACCCTGAGAAAGAGATCCTCTGAATTAAAATCACATTAATATACTGATTTTTCTTTGCCAAACCATTGTTTCCAATATGCAACACCCTGCTCAACAGTCTGAAAGTTATTCATTGTAGTTCAATTATCTATAAATGTAAATCTGAAGCCACTAAGTTTTGCTAGAACCCTTTAGAGAGGAGTAACTTTAAAAAGAATTTGCCTCTGGCTGCATAAACTGTTCTTTTCTAAATCCTTAACTGTGAGGGTACTGTTGGCTTTGTTTAAAGGAGCGAGTTACAAGGAGGCCTTATTTTGTATTCTTTAAAGACTAGAGAAGGCTAATTTGTTTTAATTAATTTATTCAGTGATATAGCCCTTCTTCCTGTTTATGAATTATCCATGAGCAGACCGTGGCTTTTACAAATTCATTCTTTGTTCAGAATTACTCAATGCATGTTTTGTGCAGACCTTTTCCAGTCCATGCAAACTAGGTCAGTCCTACTCTGCTGGTGGCTGCTGAGGCTCTGTGCATCCTTTGGCCAAACACAATGCAAACGGAGGTAATTTCCATTGCTGAGACATGATACAAATCTTCCAGCCTTTCTTTAGGCAAAAAAAGGTCTGGTCAAAAGAGCAGATATTAAGCCATAGAGAGGTTTAAGTTTATAGAAGGAAACAGCATTTATTTAAAGAACAAGATGTACAAGCACTTGTGGAAAATTTCAGAGAGGTAGAATTATCTCAGTTTTAATCAAAAGGCTGTTTTAAAAATCTTTTTGTTAATTTAGCCCAAGGACTATGTAGGTGCTCTCTGGTTTCAAACAAACGCTTACAACAGAAACAAATTTAGATAAAAATAAAATAAACTTAGCCTCAAAAGAAGTTGGAATACTTTTGAGCAGTTATCTATCTAAAAGGCTACATATTTCCCCTGCCAGGTGTCTCTTTCTATGTAGGTTTGGTCTGATGACTTGACTCAACTGTGCATTTTAACTCACTGAGAAATTCTGCTGTGGTAGTTCCTGCTTACACAGGATAGTAAAAAACGAAGCAGAAAACAAAGTATTATTCTAATAATTTTACATCAA
Organism: Petroica traversi; assembly: GCA_025920805.1. Lineage (NCBI taxonomy): Eukaryota > Metazoa > Chordata > Aves > Passeriformes > Petroicidae > Petroica > Petroica traversi. The sequence continues at coordinate 26,556,890 of JAHLSL010000020.1, forward strand.
TCACACTGCAGGATATTCTGGACCACTGAAAGAAATTCCTCCTGAGAAGTTCAACACTACTGCTGTGCCAAAGTATTACCAGTCTCCCTGGATAGAAGCCATTAGGGATGATCCAGAACTGCTGGAAGCTTTATATCCTAAACTTTTTACACCTGAAGCAAAGCCGGAACTGCCTGACTACAGGAGCTTTAACAGGTAATCCTCAATGAACACTAAATTTTACTTACCAGAGGAAAATTACTATGAAATAAAATGTTTCCCCCAGCTTTGAAAACCCTACCACCTGTGCTTGCAAGTGTTGCATAAACATGAGCACATGCAGAGACTTCAACTGGCAAACACGAGCATTAAGGAGCAAATCAGTCCATCTCTAAAGTATGGGCCCAAATTCAAACTCTAGAACTATGGATAGAAGATAAATTGCTAAAAAATATTGAAATAAGAAAGAAAGAAAGCATCAGAATCCAGTGCCCAGAGAAGTTGTGGATGCCCATTCCTGGGGGTGTTCAAGGGCAGGCTGGATGGAGTTCTAAGCAACATGTCTAGTGAAAGGTCTCCCTGCCCATGGCAGGCAGGTTGGAACTAAATCATCATTTAGGGCCCTTCCAACCTGAACCACTCATTAATTCTGTGATTCTGTGATCCAGTGCACTCAACAAATGGGGTGTATGAGCTTCAAACTCCTTTCAGGATGCCTGTTGTTGACTTGTGATATCACAAGGTCTCTCAGTGAAACTCTCAGTCAGAAGTTTGTTGCTAAGTTGTAAAATGCAAACTACTCTTTTGCTGTTTCTTTTTTTAATACAACTCACATGGCTTTGTTTTAGGCAATGCTAGTGCAATGAACTTGATCCCACAACCAATCCCTCATACTAAATAGTTAGAAGATTTCCTATTTTATTGCAGTAGTACCTGTTTTATATCTTTGACAACATTCAGCAACAAATTAACAGATTAAACATTGTTTTACTTAAATAGTAACTAGTGTACTATGGCTTTCAGCAGAACTTCTACCTATAAGGAAAACATTGGGTTTTTAAAGCTTTAAAGCAAATTCTTACTCATGTCTTCTGCTTTCTTTTGTTCCATTTATGCTATTTTTATTTACTGAAGTAATAGGCAACCCTGCTGAGATGCAGACAGCTGAGCCAAACCAAAACCCCTCCTCAAAAGGTCAGACAGAAATCTATTGAAATAGAAAATGGTTCGTGGCTATACAAACTTAGAGAAAAATACCACAGACATCACTTGTGTTCCTGACGTTGATGTGGGCCTCAATTATGAGTGCAAGGACTAAAACATTACACAGTTTAACATCCAAATTGGCACTGCAGACACTGCATTAATTCTGATTTCCTAGCAGCAATATACACTGCCGTGTTAATAACTGAGTCTGTGTGGCACACTCTTCTCAGCAGGCAAGAGAGCAAATGCAAGTCAGAGATGTGCCACAGCTGCCAACATCGGAACAGTGACAGCACAGTTTATGTACTGTGCTTATTGTAACAAAAACAAATAAATAAATAAATAATAGAGAGCCTGAGAAGAAATGCTAGAGATAGGAATACATGGAGACAGAATCAGTTCTCCCTCTCACAAGAGGTGCTAGCCATTATTGTGAGGGACAGCATCAGGCAGGGTACAGAGACTCCATTAACGGGGATATGTGTCTTGAGATGGTGTCTGATGGCTTCTTTGTGAACTTGTAAACTGTCTCTGTGGTCTCATTTCTATTAGCTGCCCCCTTTACAACACTAACTCTTTGGATTTTTTTCTGTGTGGATTTTCTCTATGTATGACATGGCAGAACTGTGGCTCAACACTGTCTGAATTTTTTGAACACATGTGCATTCTTATAAAGGAAAGGCTCATATTCTCCCTTGTAACTGCCATAAAAAACTAAAATTTGGCACATAAATCCAGATCCAAACTGGGAAACTGGTAAATTCAATCAAAAAATACATAAACATAGTCCACCACAACTCTCCTTCTCATGGAAAAAAAAACCCCTGATATCCAGTAGAAAAGGATGCCTGGTGAGCCTAGAAAAACAGTTACATGTTTCAGTCAGACTTATGTTTTCTAGCTGATTCAAAAAATAAACTGAGGATTTGAAAAATTAAAATTCAAGATACTCATCTCTTGGAGAGGATTTTACAGCTGTAACTTAGATGTCTACACTCCTAAAAATGCTCAGGTGAGTGTTTGATGATGGGATGTGAAACAGCACAGTGCCATGCCAAGCTCTCCAAGAGAAGAGTAACTGAACTGCTGTGTCTAGATCCCACTAAGTCATTGTGTGCATCTGGGTCACAGCATCCTTAGCTTGCTTAATTGCAGTCTTGCAGAGAAAGCAAATTATACTGAATGAAACAATTCAAGGCATAATGGCACCATTTTGTTATCAACGAGGGTATCTACCTGGGCTTTCTATCCTGCTTCATCATCCAGTAAATTGCCATTGTGTTGGTCCTCCTGCAAAGCACCGGTGCAGTCACCATTAGTCAGGAAGGGTGTGGTTATCAGCCGGTGTGAGCCAAAGGATTCCCAAGGGAACTGGGCTTGAGATCCTTCCTGCTTCATTCACTGACGTCTGATGAAGTGGCACTCAGACTTTACAGACTATTTCAGGTTCTTTTCAGCTTTCCTTGTTACACAACAAACTGGAAAAGCAGCACACCCTGAGCAGGTAGGGAGGTCTGATGTGTTGGAACTGAGGCATACATTCGTGATGTAAAAGTATCTTCAGCACTAAACTGCATCCAGATTTTTTTTCCCACTTTCCAGCAGTGAAGAGGTGACTCTGGACACTGCAGCAATGCAATTTTTATAACACTAAGGAATTTTTAAAAAGAAATAAGGAATCCATAGGTTTTGGTTTGTTGGGTTTTTTTTTTGGTTTGTTTGTTTGTTTTTGGAGCCCAGTATTTGTTTTAACCTGCAGGGACCTTGCAGTGTAGAAAGAAGATCCCTGGCAGCAAATATCAGGAGAGTTTGCCTTGTGAGCCAGCAGTGCTCTGAGAGCAGAGCACAGGGCAGAGAGAAATGGGGCTCAGAGGGGCTCTAAAAACACTGTGAACACCAGGCTACTCTTTCTCTTCCTCAGAGATGAAAATGAATCTGTGCTAGCAGAGAAATGCTGCAGAACAGACCATGCCATCTGGTTTCTCTTGGAGATTCAGTGCTATCAGGATAGAAGAAGCATTTACTAGTGAAAAAAATGTCTTTTTTTAACAGTGTGGAAGCACCAAGTAATCAGTCTGTGGGAAAGCAGCATGAATCTGCATTTGCTAAGGAGTTTATAATATTACTTAAATTAGTGCCTTTACTCCATCTGCTTTCTTGGAGCTGGATAAAATGTCAAAGGTAGGATTATGAGTAACATACAAAGCACTGCATCTTACTCACGTAGGACAAGCAAGTCGGACTAGTTCTGCCTCTCCTACCAGGCAAATTCTCGCTCAGCGTTCTCAGTTCTCAAAGACTACCCTTTCCAAAGCCCTGCAGGAATCCAGTCCAGTCTTGACTGAGCTCTGTTTTCATTAATTCATGGATTCTGAAGTCCATTATAAAATGCTGAGATCCAGAGTCTCACAGGAATTTTGGGTGCTAACTTGAAGTGATGTGAGATTAGTGTGAGCTGGGTGCTTAGCCAGTTCCTTAGCACCCAAATACCTCTGAAATTATTATTAGCTCTTGCAATAAGGTCCTGTGAAGTTCTGAGCATTTTTCAGGGTCAAATTCTTTGCTCTTATGTCTCATTTTTTTCACAGAATTAACAATAAGCAAAATATTCCACGAATGACAGTCCCCTTTTAAAATGTGAAACTCACGTTTTTTGTAATTTTGTAACTGAAGGTGCTAATCTAATGGAGTTAAATAATTTCTTCAGACTTTCCTCAATCATCAGCTACAAGCAGTCTCCTATATTGAAACAATATAATGTTCAATAAGAAAGACTAAAGGTAAAAAACTTAAAAAGGAATCCTGCTAAAATGACAGCTAAAAATAAATATGATTGTGCCTGCTATTGTTAAATCAAGTACCTACTTTTTAGGAATATGCAAAGTGAATATTAAACAATCTGTTACGCTTCCTGGTGCTATTTCCTATGGCTCTGAACCAGCATTTCCGCCCTTGTTATGAGCAATGACTGCTGGAATTTTTTAGGCATGAGCTTTAGGCTTCCATACAATGAATCAGAGCTCAAGTAGCACAGCTGATGTGCACACAAGAGAGGTCATTACAACACCATGTTGTCAGACAAGTTATTGCTCACAAGATTATATTTACTGCAGCTGTAAAGGAAAATCAACATCTATTAGCCAATTACTGTACTCTCCTTTCTGTCCATCGTCATGTGCCCCGGCCTACAAGGCAGGAATGCAGAGTTCTCTGAGGCCAGACATTGTACAGCAACTATAGGGGGGGTATTTTGCCACAGAAGATACTTGAATTTCCAAAGAAAACTCTCCTGTTTCTGTTACATACAGAAATATGCTCTATTAAAAACCCATAAATACTACAAAGAAGATGTTTTAGATAACAGAATTGTTTTTCTATTTATACAACTAACATAATTCTGTTTGTTCTGATTATCCCTTTAATATACATATCAATGATAATTAAACATCCCAACAATGTGAGAATGTGTATCGTAATTAGGGCAGCAATTAAAACAATATTTATTATCCGGTGAGATGTAGATCACTACATTCACTCTGTGCCAATTACCAAGCAATTATTTTTAATCAGTATCATACGGTATCCATGTTGACACTGTGACCTAGAAGACAGCTCCACAAGAAAAGCTTGATACAACAGGCTTGATATCAGCTTTGGATAAACAATTTCCTTTGACCTCAAGAGAGTTTAATGCCTGGACTGGCTGCTGCTGCTGCTGCTGCAACATCTTGTCTTATCTTCATTTGAGAAACATTTTTAGAGCTTAATCCAAAGCAGTGTTCTTCTTTCAGTGAGGGTGCATGCCCGGAGCTTGCACAATTTTTTTATATCTCCCAGGATTGATGCTTTGGAGTTAACACCACCCCCTTCAACAACTGCTGCTCGTACCAAAATGCAGTGGATCACCCATGTAATGACAGAGCAGCACCATTTCTTTTATGCCACAGAATAATTTTTCTGAACTAATCCCTTCTTTTTGTGTATGTGTATTTAATTCTTAGTACAAAACTTAGGGGTTTTATCCTGCTGAAAATCTTAGACAGATCTTCAAGTTCTCTCTTTTAGTTTCTGTTGGTATTAATTTCTCTGGGCTTCTGCTGTAATACCTGAAACCACTGGAAATATATTCCATCAGGCTGGTGAAATTCCATTTCAACAAAAATTCATTTTCCCATGCCATTAGGTATCTGTTTTTGCAGAAATCAGGTGCTCTTGTGCAGTTTAAAAATCTGACACTCTTCACTGGCTAGAACATATCCCAGCAAAGTTATGCAGCTAATCAAAATGCAGAGCACATACCATTGTCTGTCTGTTTGTTTGTACAAAGGAGGCTGGAAGTAGTGACAGGAAAACTCAAGGGTTCTTCTTTCAATCCAAAACCTGTATACACATAAGATCAGGGGAGGTATTTGGAAATACTGCTGTTTTAAAGTATTTGCAAATGCATGTAACAGTGAGCTCCAGCTTAATATTCCTTATCTTTCAGTTTCTCATGCTTACTGCCTGAGGGAAAATTTACATTTAAATAACATGAGAAATGCTGGCTGAACAGTGTTTCAAGGTTTAGTTACATAAACATTTTCTTCAGAAACAAAGCTGGTGTATCAAGTCCTCACCCATTCCCTCCTTTCCAGAGCCTGTTGTCTTTGGCTGTTCCTTTCTGCTTCACTCATTAAGCTCCACTCCTCTCCAGTGGTACTGCTACAGCTGTTCGAGCCTACTGATATAAACCAGATTGCTGAAATAATTCGGATTTTGAAGTGCTCCTTTGTTTTGAGGGGTCTTTGTTTAACCCAGATCACAGAAGTGACCCGAGTTTATAGCACAACCCACACACATTCTAGCTGGTACAACAATATGGTGCTGAAACACGGTGTGGTGGGAGGAACAAGCAGCTGAGGAGAGGAGAAAATGGGGTGAGAAGTTTCTGAACTAATTACTTGCTAGAGAGAATGTGTTGAGCTACAGTTTCAGACTTATCAACTTATCACCAACAAAGTAAGTTTAGTAACTGTGACTCACCAATTACAGGGTTTTCTTGCAACATCTTTTTCTCTCGGCTTTTCCATCCATTTGAATTTTAAAAAAGGGGAAATTAATCAGATCTTAGAGAGAATTTCCCAGAAAAACTAAAAGAATGTTTTTCTCCAAAGCTTGAAAATGTAAACAAGAAATTGAAAAAAAAAAAAAAATCTGTTCTTTTCAGCTTCTGGGAGGAAAAGAAAACAAGTATTTTTAAAATCACATTTAACTTTCATTCCTCTGCTATCTACAGAGTTGCCACTCCCTTTGGTGGTTTTGAGAGAGCATCAAAGCTGGTTAAATTCAAGGTACCAGATTACAATACGCTGATGCTAAACGATCCCAGATTCATGATCCTTGCAAACCCTCTTGCTGCCAGAAGATCCTTCAACAGGACTCCCAAAGGATGGACGTCCGAGAACATCCCGGTAGTGTTCATCCAGCCTGCAGAATCCAACACTGTTCCAGAAACAGAGGACCTGTGAGAGAGGCTGCATTCTATACCATACAAGATGCTCAAAGCGCCACATAGGTGTTTTTTTGGTCCAAACATTACTAAAGGCTACTGACAATATTTTTCCTTGGAAGCTGGAGTATAAGTAATAATGTCGGATGCAGTGTCTCTTTTCTGGCACCCAGTTTCATCTGTAAACATGAGCTAAATAAAGTAACTTGGAAAATATGACGGTGATGCTTTCTGTTTGTGTTTACATGTTCTTCTTTTACTTTCTGAGATCTTTGTGTGTCATTTGAGAACAAGTGTACCAAGAAAAAAAGAAGTGACGCTACTCTCAAGGGGCTTGACTTGATAGGCATGGTGATTTAGGAAAAACAACCAAAAACTCTGCACTCAGTGCACCCCTGCCTGCTCAGGTAAAGCCCTGACAAATCAACCTTCCTCCCAAACCCTGCTTTTGGCCCAAGGTAAGAATTGTGCCATTACTTCAGTGACAGAAAATTCAGGCCATTTTCCTCCTTTCTGACTCTTCCTCAGCTTTTATGATGAATCAGTGCCTGTGTCACCTGGATTTGTTTACAGAAAACCCAGTAAATTTGGCGATAACCAGGGTTACGTAGTGGGATGAAAAAGTACAGAGGTATTTCCTGGATGTCTAGAATGTTTGTGTTATTCACAACTAAAAAGCCCAGCAATGACTGGTTATGTCAAACATACAAAAATAGTATCACTGAGCTCTCTTACCACAAATGTTTTTCTTACCGGAAAGAAATTTCATAGACCTTTTCCTCTACACCTATACTGGGACTTAGAAGCATGAGAGATTTCTTGACCTTGATACACTGACAAGCTCTGATATTCTATAAATATATGTGTTTTTCAAAAGTCATTTCAAGGCAGGTAGATGGCAAAGGAAATTTTGCCATCCGTTTCCTTTAATTTGCTTTGTCACACAAACAGTACTAATAAATGTAGAGGCCTGAAGAAATATATGAAATAAAGAAAAATATTTTTTAAAAAATCATCCTCATTGACTAAGAACAGTTTCCTAGCAAGGAATTAGTTTGGGGATCTTAAAAGGGCACACTGTACAGCCATTAAATGGACAATGACAAAAATACGAATTCTTCAAAGTTAAAAGATGCAAGACTGAAGAAAAAAAACTATGGTGGGGTGTAACACAAAAAGTTCTGGAGAAATTAGTATTTTATGATTATTCATAAGGCTGTTTGAACAGAAATATGAGAAAATTGGTGCATAGCACAAATGCACATAGCACAGTCCAGTGAAGACTGTGAAGAGGGGATATATCCTTTTTACAGTATTCTCTGGAAAACCAAACCTATACATGCAGTGCATGTCCCCTTGCTTTTTACACAGCACACATAATGGGAACTTTAATTTCCTATTCATCTATGGATCCACTGGGGCAGAATGGCTCAGGAGGCTTCAGATGGTTGAGCCTGCTATGGATGTGATCAGCTGATGCCCCAAACATCAGAAATCACCGACAGTCCTTAAGTTCTGTCTGAGACTTCTCAAAGAACCCGGGAGCTCTGATTCCCCTCTCAGCTCAGTCCTTAGCTCCAGAACAGGAGCCCTGTGCCTCCCGTCTCCCAGCTCTGCCACCAGGGAGCTGCAATCACACCAGCCCATGGCACGGGCTGGAGCTGGCAGGGAAGAGTCTGCAGCCGCACCGTTCAACCTTCCCCTACTGAGAGGCTCCTGCCAAGCCACCCATCAGGAAGAGGCCTCGCTAAACTCCTGAACCGTGCCGGGGAAGGGTTTGGGAGAGCGCTAATTGGCAGAGGAAGGGCTGTGCAATGTGCTAAGCATTCAGCAGCACGGAGGAGCCAGTGCCAGTGTCCAGGAATGTTCCCTGGCTGCATCAGCCTGGATGGAGCCTCATTGTGCAAGTCCCGCTGCAATAAACAAATCCCTCTGCCAAAACCCAACTCTTTTGCCGCTAAGAAATATCTCTTGGTAATGCTGGGAAATCAGAAATCCTCTGGTAACTTCGGTGGGTTTTAACACCTGCATTTATTTTTTTTCTGACTCGTATATTGCACTTGAAATGCATCCTATATCTAAAGGAAAGCTGCACTGGGGCTCCTAATGTCTTCTTTTAGCTGTCACAAATCCAGCTGCAAGGACAGATTGAATGGGAAAACACCCAAGTAACAGAGTTACACAAACAGAAACAAGCATAAGTTTAAAAATATTTCAGGAAATGTGCATATAACATCGTCTCACAAGATACTCGTATTTGCTTCTAAAAGAGAAAGGCACTGAAGGGTATGGTGAGAAGGCAGAAGTATGGTAAGAATAAATATACAATAAAAAATGCCTAAAAGCCTTAGTTCCCAAAGGCTTTCTTGCCTCATTTTTATTTACATTAAGGTACCCATTGCAGCACCATAAAGGGAACTCAAAAATTCATTTAAATGTTTTCACTAAAAATGTGTGGAAGTCAGACAATAAATTTGCTGTTTCCCAGTCTATACAAAATACTCTATGATCACAGTCTGTAAAAAAATAAATAAGAGATGTGCACTTCTAAATAGCTTCATGACTATAAGGGATTTTTAAACCAGATGAACCTTAAACCTTTTTTAACATGAAAAGTCAGGGTTCATGGACTGCACTGTCTGCTCTGGAAAAAAAATTTAACTGCATGCTCCCTTCTAAAAAATCTTAAATATGTCAGCATGTCTTGGCTGCCTTCCCTCCTGCAGGATCCATACAATTGTGGAAATAAATTATTATTCTATTGTCTCAAAATATCCCTGTGTTTAAATTAATTTAATACACATTGTCTCAATCAGAAGCAGGAAAAACACACTGGAGACAGAATTCTATTCCTAATGAAATCAGGCAAAGGTTTTGTCACTGCCCTCTGTGAAGACAGAATTTCACCATGGTATTTATTTAATCTTAAACATGTATCTGTAACCAGAATTTATACTATGTGTTCAGCATCAGAACAGATATTTCTGGATATTTTGGTTTCAGAGCTGGGCCTAACTGTGTATGAAGTTTGTTTTGCATTTTACATATGCTGAAGTGCTCAACAACCCTAAGAATGCCTTAGAAATACTCTGGGAAACTTGATGGAAATGCAGGGAAAATGAGCCCATATCTAACGAGATCTCTTCAAAATTATTTTCAGACCAGATAAGAATAATCTGCATTCTGCCTCAGCTCTTAGATGGCCAGCACAAAATATTCTGGGTAGCACCTAACCAAGAGGATAAAACAGACTTTCTGAAATCCATTAAGACTGTGGAGCATAAATCTCCATACATGTTAGATTAGAATTTCTCATTGTGAGGCCCATAAATTATAAGCAGACTAGACAGAAACACCAGAAGATCCCCAAAAGGCTGACAAGTCACATAGCACTGGCTCCTTCATTATTGCCAGAAGCTACATACTGTTCAAAACTAAATAAAAAGTGATCTAGATGATTTATAAATAGTATGTTTGCCACAGAGCTGTTATGTAACTGGGTGTTAGAATATAGATGATAAAAAATAGTTACAAAATGCAGTCAGCATACTGATACAGTTTAAGAAACAAAAAATTGCATTTAAAATACTCTTACTGAAAGGAAATTAAAAAGCCACTGAAAGGGTGAAATCCTTTTAAGGAAATAATACATTATTTTAAGTAGCCTGCAGACTAAGGAAAAACTACCAGAGAGCTCTAACCCTTCTCTCCAAAATACAAAGAAGTTATCATCATTTAAGAGTTCAATAGAGGAGACTCAGAAGACAAAAAGATAAATAAAACTTTACTGCAAGGACACGGTAATTAAACGATCTCAACACAAATAAAGGAAGTTATGACAGAGGTCTCTACAAATGGTATGGAAAAGATGATGAGGGAACAATAACACAGGAACAAGCTGACTCTTAATAAAATGGTAAGGAACCGACTTTAAAATTAACAGAATAAATATTTTTTTTTGAGAAATGCCTGGTTATGGAACCTGTTGCTGTAAGATGCTATGGGTCAAAAACTATTAATAACTTCAGAACCGGATAAACAACTTCTTAGTGGTAACTCTGCCTGTTATAGATAATGGCTACTATGGGATCTGCAGCTGGAGCATAGGAAGTATCTGAGAAAGATCAATCCACATTTACCCCCTTTCTTACTATAAATATCTTCAACTGGGCACTGTCAAAGACCCAGGAAAGTAGGATTTGCCAGTCCTATGAAATACTTTCTGTCTCCCCAAAGTCATGAAATAAAGCACCATGCCAATTCCAGCACATGCCATTGGTACCAATGTTCATTCATTTACATCAAAATATCCATCAGGGGAGCAGTGAGAGCAAAGTCGATTCCCACATGGGAACTGGGACATTTAAATGTAAGCTGGAACCAGAGAGAGCCAGGGTTGACTTAAACCTCCCACACAGCACATGGGCACTGCAGGGAACACAAAATATGTTGTGTTAGGACACAACATATAAAAGTTGTTCCTCAGTTTTCCCATTAATAAAATAGAAATACTAATGCAGACTGAATAGACCTTTCTTTTTAGTATTGTATGTTTGGGGGTTGAGAGTTTGGGTTTTTGGGGGGTTTTGGGTTGGTTTTTTTTTTGGTTTTTAGGGGTATTTCTGTGTTAAAGAATCATTTCCATGGCAAAAATAAAGAAAGTGAAAAATAGGCTTACATGAGAATGTACATATTATTCCAGGCTATGGTGTATAATGAATGCAAGAAGCATCATATGTGGAAGAACATTCTACTTTCATTTTACTTGAAATACTGGATTTCATTCTACAGTGGGCTGACTCTAACTAATAAAAGTATCAACAAATTAGTATTTCATGTTTTTAAAATAAAGATGTAACTTTAGCTATTAAAAAGTTCAAGTAACTTCTCTTACTGCTATCTTTGGACAAAACTATAAACTAAATTCAGGATGAATTCACAACCCTTTTGTTTTCAGATGGAAATTGGATTTCCTGAGAACAGGCTATTCATCCAAAATACCTGGCCCAGAATTTGCAATACTTCCCTACGGCACAAAGACACCGTGAGACAAAGTTAAATAGCTCTTGCAAGAGGCAGACGATTTATAAATCACTGTAAGAGTGAAAATAAGCCCTGGTATTGTGAGCCAACTATTCTTTCAAAAGCAAATGGAGATTAAAATATTCGATGGTGTTTGTACAAAGAACAGCTTGAACTTTGCCAGTTCAGAGCTGGCTGTACTCATTAGCACAGGAGTGCCCTCGGGCTGCTTTGCATGGAAGGTAGAACTTAGAACTGGATTTCTCTGGAGTTCTGAAGGACGTATGGCCAGCCATCTTCCAAAAAAGAAAAAAGTTCCAAATTTTGAGGAGATCCTGGGTGTCAGGAAGCTGACCATACCTGGTCCTCATAGCGGGAAGGCTGGCAGCCATGCAGAAGTCCAGAGTGTATCATTCCACTTCCCTTTCCTTTGAGAAGATTCTCTGCAGAGCCAAGTTAATCTAGGCAAAAACTGACTTGAAACAGCAGTTACTGTGGCCATTACCCTCCAGATTACTGAAAGATGACTATGCGAGATAACTACAAATTATTATAAACAAACATTTGAGGCATGATAGGCTCTTCCTAGGCTGGCTTACTGTACCTCAAGGAGCCAAGTAAGGCTTAATTCTGGCAGTGAATTCCAGCACTATGTCATTCCTCAAGTTCTTAATGAGAACATTTTGACTATTTGCTGGCAAGGGTGAAAACAAGAACATGCAGTACCAAAAGGAAGGAAAAGAGCAAGCTGAACTAAAATGGAAGTGCCTGTTTCCTATCCGGGTTTTGCAGTGATGCAAATACATTTCATTAATGTTCCATCGCTGAAAAGGAAATGACACCACACACAGCTCAAAATGAAAAGTCTCCTTATATGTAACGATGTCACTTCATCATTTGTTCAGATGCAGCTCATAAAATAGGCAGAAATAAAGGAAAATGTGGAAATGGGAAGTGTCAGTGGGAAGGAAGTAGTAATGCAGACCTGCAACTCTAGGTTCCCCGAGATGAAGACAGTGCTGCTCTAGGATGTGTTCCTTGCACATGACATTTTCTCTTAGCAATGTAAAGAGGCTTTGACAGTTAAAAAACTTCCTCTAATTTTCAATCTAAATTTGGTCATAGCTATCTAGGAGAAATTTCTTTATACTTTTTTTTTTTAATTAAAACATATATCCTTTTCTGTCACATTTGCTTCAACTGATATATTCAGAGGTGGTAATGTCTTTTATGCTTCAGTAGTCCAGCCTAAAAAACTCAAGTGCTCTTAATCTCTTGTCCACTCCTCTCATTCAGTAAGGATTTAAAACATATTTTTACAATTCTTCTAAGCTGAATTTCTGGTATGTGGATTTCCAGATCTGTTCTGTTTTAAGGTCTCACTGACTACATGTACAATAGTTTGTACTGCTTTATCTGCACAAGAAGTACAGAGCTGACTTTCTTTGTGACTGGATTCACATTTTCCACAGTAGCATCAGATCAGTGACTCACCGCCACTCAGTCTTTGGCATACACACCCACTTCTTTCAAATTCTCTCATCCTCCATCCAACAAGCTCTGAGCTTTTATCAGGCAGCCTTTATATTGCATCCCATTTTATTTCTCTACTCCTCAAGGTCATTCAATTAGTTCGGTCCGACATCACCCCACAGGGACAGTTTCCCAACTTTGTGATGTCAACAGAGCTCATTAGCAAGTTCTAGTTATTGTGCCAGGATCACTAATGAAAAAATTAAACAAGATGAGTTTCAATATCAATTTTTGGACAGAGCTCCAACAACTTCCCCCTGCCATTAAGTTGTCCATATTGCCACCTTTTCCTTCAGGCTATTTCTTTGCCCATCAGACACTTACCTTACAAATTCCCCTTGTTACACTGAAAAAAAAATTGTTTATCTAGAAAAGCAGTTACGGTATCACAGAAAGGAAAAAGGCAAGTCTGGCATGGTCTGTCAGTGGCAAAAAAAATGTTTCATCCCATTTTCTTCCACTTTTTTTTTTCCTAAGAACTCACCTCATTCTTTAAACACTGTGCTTTAACCCCGTTAAATTTTGCTTGGGCGTAGACTGAGATGCATGAGGAAGGCACTCAATTCATGTATTCTAAATCAAATAATACTCAGTTTCTCATCCAGGATAAAATACAAAACATTTTTTTTTGCATTCTGTAATCTGAGGTATTGAATGTATTTTTTACTTGTAATGAGACAGAATATATATTATGAAATATTAGCCACTGTATTATTTCTAATTTTATACTCACTAAATTCTTCTCTTTTGTTTTCATTTTACTTCACATAGGGTTTCACCCTGAAAGTTCAATTCAACCACAGAAGTTATCTGCATGAATCAGGCCTCTCTTTCTTTCCTTTTTCTGTTGCAGACATCCATTCTTATTGGTTTACATGCTAGGTTTACATGTTGAAGACTGATGCAACACAAACAAAGATCATCATAAAAACTTTATTTATTCAAGTGCACCCAGATGAGGACACAATTTCAAATAATTGTCAGATACATACAACATGCCCAGAATTTTCTTATACTTCAGCTGTTTCAGCAAATAACTTTAAAAACAGAATGTCCTAAAATACGAAAGGATTTCAGTTGCTTTGTTGTTCCACAGAAGTAGATTATTGGACTGGAAATTGGATTATCCAAGAGGAAAAATATTCATTTGTAAGACTTACGCAACCCCCACCCTTTTCCTTGTTCCTAAAGAATGAAAAAAGCCAAGAACACAGAGACCTTGTTCCAGGCCCATTATCATCAAAAAGTCTGGAGAAGAATGCAAACCAATGCCTCTTTTTCTCAGGGTGAAATTCTAGATGACTTCAATGAAACTGCTTTTGCCACCCCACTGAACATTGCAGCCCTTGAAAGCTACCAGGAAAAATTGTATAGTCAGGCTAACGTACATTGAAAAAGAGCAAAATACCTTGTGCTTATTCCTATAGGAAGAAAACTTCAAAAAAGGTGGCTGTGCTCTATGGGACTGTCCACAGCTAACTGAGAGGAGTAAAAATATCAAACTTGACCAGAAGTGCTAGGAAATTTTTTTTAACCTAGCTAAAATAAACCACCATTTAACACTCTCATTGCTTCTGAAGCTTCACTTGGAGCTTTTAAGATGAAAAAAGCCAGTGATGCTTCTTTTTTTTCGGACAGGAACCATTTTATCCTTCTTTCATTCATGTCTCCTTATGTCCTCAATTTACATGTATAAATTTTAGGCTCTGTGCAGGATGTGGGAATGAGATCAATCGGATGAGTAAGCTTCATGTGACTGCTTGCTACAGACTACATGAGGAAAACACTGCCAGAGTGTGCTTAAAGTAAGGTTGTGGGAATAAGGTAGGGAAGATTTGAGCCCTGGAACAGAGTTAGGTAAAGTTCCCCATAAGATAACACATCCTCAAGTAACTTACTGCAAGCAGAAGACATATTTTTCACTTGTCCTGCTCTTGTTTTGGATCTTTTTGTGGCAATACAGCCCAGAGAATTTGGGCTAAAGTGTTGTAAGGGCTTCCCTTCAGCACCCATAGCAAACGCATATGACTGCTACTTGATGACACAAATAATAAAAATACTATTTACCTTTTCTCTGGTTCTTTTCCACCTCCACGGCTCTCCTTCCTACCAAGGTGTTTTCCTTGACTCTTGCGGAGTTATGCAGAGCACTGAGCGAATCACTCCATGAAAAAGCACTGCTCCTGAAGACAAGCAACTGCAAGAACATCTTGGAATTTGAAAGAATTTTTTTTCCTCCTCTCCAGGCAGGACTGTTTAAGCATATGATGTGACAATACCCCAAGGGCTTAGAGAACATGGAAAAATCACATATTCTGGAGTAACCCTTACCTTACTTAATGAAATTTTATCCTGCTACAGTCTATGCAGAATAGGGCCCAGTGTCCCTGCTATCTTTCAAATTACATTTTCTTCTAGAAGAATGATTGTCTTTATCCTTTTTCCTCCTGAGAAGAGTAGCACACTCTCTTCAGAGCTCAGTAATTACTTCACAACAACACGGTGGCAATTCCCATCCACTGGAATTAAACATGTTTTTCAATTCAAATGACATTATCTCATAAGTGTCTTAAAGTCAATGCTAAAAGGTACTTGATCACATAAAAATTGTTTATTATAGGCCAGTAAAACAGACTGGACCATAACAGGCAGTGTAATGTATTGTGCTGAATTAAATGCAGTGAAAGTACTTTTAAAAAGAGATATAACAAATAAACAACACCTTAAATACTGCATTGGCTTATGGAATTTTCTGTCTCAGACCCTACACATAACTTGCTAATTTACTTTTTGCAAAATACTCCAGTAAGTACAGACATAGCTCCTGTTAAGTACACAAAGTTGGTTTCACATGATTAACTGCTCATGAGGAAGGAGAAATATCCAGAAGACAGCAGCAACAATGACAAAATCAATGACTCAAAAAAGCATTGCTTAACCATTTTTCAAAAAAACCCCACAAACGTTAGTATTCTACCCCTCCAGCAGGCATAATTTTTTATGAAACATTGGAACATGAAGAGGATAGCAGTTGATTGAAAAGGTTGTTGTAAACATGTTCCAAGCATTAAGAAGAAATAAGAAAGAAAATAGAGAACAGGTGTTCCAGTACAGCTACAGGTACGAAAATGTTCATAAAAACATGCATATTTAAAAAAAACCCCAAAAAACAAACAAACAAAAAACCAAGAAAAAACCCCCTGCCAAAACAACAACAACAGTATAATTATTTCAGAGTAAGGAATCAGAATTTCTTTACAGATCAGCCATTGGCAACAAGATTAGAGATGACCCTGGAATAGCAAAATTGTAACTCAAAAATAAACCCTTGTGTGCATCTGTAGAACACAGATTTGCAGCTCATTCATTGATGAAACTGATGTGTGACACCTGCAGCACTGAGAAAAAAATATTTTATGCAATTACTTTTCAACATTTTGATGTCTCCTAACTATGTTAAGACTTTTCTTTTGGCACGTAACGATCCATAAATGCGTTTTACCCTGGGATGGACATGTGCAAACCCCCAATGCCTTGGATGTCCCAAAGGATCTGGTTATGTTCTGCCTCCCTTCCCTCCAGCTTAGTGTTTTGTGCCACATCCTGAACCCACCTCCTTCAACTTTAGCACCTCTTCAGCTCTCCAGTATACCAACCTATTTACTAATAATACCATTATTTACTAATAATTTATAAATATAAACTCACAGAAAGATGCTTCTGCATCATGCCTAGCACATATCCTGTACTGCCACAAATGGCAGCAGGAAATCATTTGCCCTGGTAGCATTGTTTTCTACATGCACCATTTATTCTAATTTTAAAATTCTTCTGCTACCTCATTTAGGGCTTCCCTGTGCCACATCTGTGCCACTCTCTGCCTGAACTGTGTGTGGAAGGCTCTGTAAAGATTCACTGCTGGAGAATCTTAAAATATGCTATAATTAAAGCTCACAGACCACACTTACTTGGAGAGAAAAAAAAAAAGGAACAGAAGAAACCAACATAAATCCTAAGGGACTTGTAAAGATTAGTGGAGAAAAACAAATCCGTGCTGAAGAAAGGGCAGAGGCAAACATGAAAAGCAGAGTTCAGAGAAAACAAAAATATCAAAATGAGGTCATAATCAGAATGAGGTCATAATCCCACTTTGGGACACACAGATGCCTTTGCTTGACTGGCTTTGCAAAGAAGTGATGCAGGGATCAAGGGCTGAGCTGACACTACCCAAAACAATAAGCAGAATGTTTTTTGTAAGTGTACAACAACAAGATGCATGAACACAAAATTAGATTTTTAATTGCCATGTTAACATGCTGACTTTGAACACGTCAATACCCTTGGAATTCTAGTGAGAATCTATCAATAAACAGCTAAGAAAGAACTACACAAAAAAGTAGTGCCAAGTTACTGTATGAACCTTAGAACAATGGATCAGATATTCAATTCCATTTAAAAAGCACAAATTCTAGGAAAATTTTAACAACATGAGAGTAAGCAAATGTGGTATGCGTCAAAAATTAAAAAGCATCTGGCTAAAACATCTTAATGTCTCAAGAAAAAAAAAATTATATAAATCCTGTCTTAAGTAATTCCAGTTTGTGAACATGACTCCACAAATGACTGAAAAACGGCTATCTATCTATCTATCTGTAAGACAAAAGTCTAGAAAATTTACAATTTTGCCAAAGAATTACCAAATCAAAAAGTTGCTGAAAAGCATTCGAGAGTGAACCTGCTAGTGGGGTTTTTTTACACTAGCAATATAAGGGAAGAAAAACAGTAGCAGAAAGTAATCTGAGGAAAATGTACCATTTTTTAGCAAAAAATGGATACAGGAACAACAAAAATGTAGTATTTATGGCAGTGAGATTATTTGATGCTGTGCTTTGTACTCCACGCAGTCATTTTGCAATCTGGGCGACCTGAAGTAGATGCGGGAAGGGACCTTTAAAGGGCAATTTTTTAATTTGCTATTGCAGAAGATGCAGTTGGAAAACTGAACATGCTCTTGAGGCAAAAAAAGCACTTTTCCATTCCTGGAAGACTATCAGGCAATTTGGAAGAGAAAAAAATTACAAGTTGTATCCATCTGCATCTGCCAAGGATTGATGTTGGGTGTGGTAACACCTAAAATATCATTGCTAATCCAGAAATGAAATGTGTTAGAGAAATCTACGTGTTTACCCAGGAAAAAGATCATAACAGTGCAATATAAAAGGTACTTGAGCAACTAGAAATATGACCATTTGTGGATGCGGAATTCCTATCTCAAGTAACAAAAGGAAACACCCCTCCCTGGCCAAAATAATAGACCAGATAAAAATCAGAGGGAAAACGACTTTGGGGCAGTGACTCTGGGGCAGGCGACAGATAAAATAAAAATAATAAGGGGTCTTTCTGGGGGCCGCATGGAAGTCAAACGCAGCGCTTGAGGCGGATGCACACTGGTGTGGGCTTTGGCTCACAAGCCGCTCTCTGCCACTGCTATTCCATGGGCACCTTAAGGAAACCCAACGCGCACAGCCAGATATCCTGGACAGAGAACTGGGGAACAATTGCTGGAAAAAACAAGCGCCGCCGCACTCACTTTATCGGGCTGCGAACTCCAAACCTGAGCACCTGAGGGGCACGCTGTAACTCGGCACCGCTGCGCCCTCGGACAGCGGGCAGGCGGGGAGGGAGGAGCGGGGGTGCAACAGCCCCTTACCTCGCCGCGGCTCCCCCCGCACCGGAGCAGGATGAGGGGGATGAGGAGGATAAGGGGGACGAGGAGGCTGAGGGGGATGAGGGGATCCGAGCCCTGCTCCCGCCTCATCGCCTCAGGCGCCACCGCGGCCCCTCAGCCCCCCCCGGCCCTGCGCGCCGGGGGGATACAGTGAGTGCGGCGGCGCTTGTTTTTTCCAGCAAT
>JAHLSL010000020.1:26576428-26607298 GCA_025920805.1 Petroica traversi
CGCGCGTTGTGTAAGCGGAGGGGCCGCGGGGCTGAGCGGGGACCCCGCGGGCTGCGGGCGGGCTGCGTTTAATGTTCAACCCGGCCGGAACATGCCCACCAGCGAGTTCTTCAGGAGCGCTTCCAGAGGCTGCCTGGATGTCTGGAACAGGAAATGCCGGTACAGGTAGTGTTGGAGCTGTTTGAAATTTAATGGGTTCGCAGCGTTTCGGAGGCAGAGTTGGTTTTTTTTTGCCGTGTGTTCTCGTGCAGATGGAGTTTCAGAGGCGGGTGGGTAGATGTATGCAGATGTATGCAAATCACCTGCTTAGCAGCTGGTCTAAGTTTACCTATATCCCTTACTTTGATTTTCAATGCAAATATTTTAAAATCAGCTTTTCAGAGGGACCCTGAGTTGTTCTCTCACCGTGTCTTTTTCCCTTCCCAGAATAAGTGTGAGTTTTTCATATCTCTGCTTAGTGCTTTAGTCTGTTCACGCAACCCCCCGCCAAAAACGCCAAACCACTTAAGCTTTCTTAACTTTGAAGCTACTAGGATTATTTTAAGAACAACAACTTAATCGTGCAAACAGCATTGTGCCTGATTGATGATGCAGTATCCCCTTCCACCCCAAGGCAATGGAAAATCCCTTGACTGGTTTTATGATTACCTGCTCTTTTCTTGTAGAATGAAAGGGTATTTTTTTGGTGTCAAAATAATGAGACCTCGTGCTATAATCTGGCCATAAATTAGCCTTGTCGAAAGGTAAATAATCGTTTCTTCCCCTAACAAATTGTTGCAAAGTAAGAGGTACTTGCTGGTTATTTTTTTAAAGGATCGGATTACTTGTAGAAAAGTTATTTTTCTTGACTAGTGGGATGTTGACAGTAAAAGCACAAAAGATATGCACTTGACTTTCATATCAAGCCTCGATAGTGCAGGATCTTTTTTGGCCATACAGTGTGCACGATGTGCTACTGACAAAATTACTGGGGTGTGCAACCCAAAGGGTGTCAGGGTATTGGCACTGTCCTTGGTAATTCCTTGGTTAGTTCCTGTTGATAGAGTAAAACAGTTTAGTCAGTGATGAAGTGATGGCAGCAAAACATTTTCACAGAATTCTTCACAAACTTCATGGTTTGAGCAGAAATAAATTGGAGTTTTTCAGGACCAGGTTCAATGATGATGGGTTGAAGCTGGATCAGGATTTTAGATGTGTAGACTGAGTTAAATGTTTTTAGAAAGGTTCATACAGGATTTGTTCAGGAAGCAATATATGAGGTGTAGTGATTCAGACATTCAGGCTCTTTTTTTTTTGTTTTTGTCAAGCATGTAAAATATGTGTGGGTTTAAAGATGATGCTCACATTACCATTCCTTGTAACTCAGTTATGTCGTTTTTTTCCTGGTGACTTAGGAAATCAGAAAGCTTTTTGAGAAAGAGCATAACTTGGTGTTTTACACTTCTGTTAATGATCAAACACCTGCACAGATCAAACAACTGAAAGGGAAGGACAATTAACCTGAGATAAAAAGGCAGGTGTGACTATCACTGTAAAGATCCATTCTATCTTTCTGAGGCTCGGGTAAGAGTACATTGCAGTCTTTGAATAAATCACATGCAAAGCAGTAGGAAGACGGAGAAACAAAAATCTTTCCGCAGTGTCTGTGTGGTGATTCACTGTAAATGCTGGCCCGGGTCATGGGCTGGGAATTTGAGTTCTCCAGGATCTTTACTCAGAGTTCCCATTGTAGCTATTTCTAAAGTTGGTTTCTCCTTGTAGCAGAGGAGGGAGGCTGAGCTGTGAACCTGTTGTTTTGGTTTTGATGCAAAGAGGAAGGTTTTTATTGGAACAGCTTAAAGCAAAAATTTGTACACGTACACAAAAGCCATCTGGGATAGCATCTATGCTTCTGGAGGGGTACAGAGAAGTGTGACGTGCAGGAGCAGTGGTTTGGCATATGAAGTACAGCTGAATAGGCGAAGGCTTGAGAAGAGACAATAGAGATCTTGAAAATAGAAAAAGTCTGTGTTGAAAATCTACGGGCACTGTTTGGAAGAATTTCTAAAGGAGATACCATCAAATACTCCTTTGGTGTCTTAGGGACTTGATGAGTCAGTGTCCAAAGGAGAAAGAATGTGTCAAACCAATGCTAGCCAGTGGTAATATACTGGTATTGGCCTTTTCCTGTAGTGTTGTTCTTGTTTCTTCTTACGCGTGTTGCAATTAAGTGCTATTAATGAAATTTTTCTCCTTCCTTGGTGTTTAAAATAGTGGGAATTTGCGTTCCTGTAAACGTATTTCTATGTCAGTTTTTGAAGTGAATAGTATAATTTCCAAAGACAAAACCTGGTGGCTACTAAAAGCATTACATGTATCTTACCGTGCATGGGATCTGTTGACAAATATTTTTAACAGGGGGAAGGGAACAGGATCTGTGTAGGGACCAAAAAAATTATGATTCAGTCTCATCGAGGTGGCTGGAAGAGATTATTCCTTTCAAGTGTTGGTATTTTTCTGCATTTTTAAACCAGCTTCACTGTTGATTTATTTCTTTTTTCAAATATAAGGAAAAATAGTTACAACCTCCAGCACTGTCACAGTACAAATCAGATTTTCATTCTGTTGACAAAAATCGGCCATGTTAAATGACAACCTTTTAAGCCGAGGAAAGCACTCAAATTCTTGCAGTTGCAAGTTGTTGAATTTTTGGTGAATTATATTCTGCTAAGGAGGAGACAGTAACATCAGTCCTAATAACATTGGCTCGTTGCAGAGAACTTCAGTGGTTTCCCATCATAGCTTTATTCCCTCATAATATATTTCATCACTCTTCCTTCACGATTTTTGTTGTCTTGTGTCTGAATTCCAGAGTTACATCAGTTTAGGAATTGATTTCCCAGAGCTGTCAGACCTTTGGGTGGGGTTTCCAAGGCTCAGCACAGAGGCATGAACTGCAAGCAGAAGCAAAAAGCTGTGTGGCTTAGAAGTAACCCCAGCTCTGGGCAGGAGAAAGGTTTGCCATCAGCAATTTGTGCAGCACATTGAGAATGGTTGCAAAGTGAAGCCGAGGAGATGTGAATAACTATTCTTCAGCCAAATTTCAGGGATAGAAGCAGTCAACAAGTTTTGAGCTTATTGGCAGGTTTCCACTCAATTTGACAGAAGGGATAGAAGCCTCAAAGATGATTATGTACTTAGAAAGTGCATGAAAAGAGGCAGCTGGCTGGAAGAGAGAGACTTTGTAAGATGATGTGAGGAGCAGAGTTGGCTGATGCCCCAGCTAGGGAGAAAACTGCAAGAACTCAGCCATGAGACAGAAAATTATCAGGAGCCCAGGCGTTGGTAGTTCCAGTGTTCACAGTGTTCCACTGTTTATCTCATCAGCTTTATCTCAGTGGATATCAGAGATGCTTAAACCCAAATGTGCTTGTAGAAAGTGATTGTTTAGGCAAAATATCAGCTGCACTGATTTCTAAGCTTCTTTAGTGACACTGCTTCTTAAACCGAAGAGTCTGTGCCAGCCACAGCTACGTGCTGGGGTGTAGCAGCCCAGCAGGTGATAACGTGCAGCTCTGCTGACAAGTGGATTTGTTGTTCTGGAAGCTGGAGAGGCAAGTGCCAGAGATTTTTGACGGGCATATGTTTTGTCCTGTAAGGCTGCACAACTAAGGGTAGCCAGGTGCTTGGTGAGATCACTCATGACTGAAGAACCGTGACTGGAACTGGGCAAGGTAGAAGGAGTAAAGCTGGGAAATAGGCATTGGTTTGAGAGCTTATAGCCCTTGTTTAGTGCCTTTGGTTAAGAATAATTGTCCACAATCAGTTCCTGTAGTCTGAAGGGCAAGAGTATTCCTTTAACTCTCAGCTGCTGAAAGTCTTCTGTAGCATGTCAGTAACACTGGTTGAAATAAGTCTTTTCCTGAAATATGGCACTTATTGAAGACTCTGTGTGGTTCAGTCACAGTATGGTTTGGGTTGGAAGGGACTTTAAAGATCATTGTGCTCCAAACCCCCTGCTGTGGGCAGGGACACCTTTCACCAGACCGGGTTGCTCAGAACCACATCCAGCCTAGCCTTGGACACTTCCAGGGATGGGGAAGCCACAACTGACTGCTGGTCTATCCTCTGTCACTCACACCTTTGGCAAGCCAAGAACTTAAAAAGAACTGGAAAACCCTGGTGGTTAATGAATGCTACAGTGCCCTTAGCAACACTGGCTTACCACAGACAAGGAAGAAGTCTTCAGGTTCTAATTATAGTGCTATTGACTATTGAATTAAATTATGGGAGTCTGGTCCAAATCCCAGTCACCTAAAAGTTCAACCAGACAGATCAGCAGCATCACTTGTCTGCTTTATGGAGCCATCTGTGATAGGCGTAGGCTTGTCAGCAGAGGAATAATATTCTTGCTGGGGTGTTTTTTGTTGGTTTGTTTTGTTTTGTTTTTTTAACAAATCAACACTGAAATATTTGTAAAATGTAAATTTCAAAATAAGAGGGTATTATAAACTTTCTCACCCTATGGGGAGGCTGTGATGACAAATTAATCACGTTGCTTATGATGCCATTGCAAGGGTCATCTACGGTGCCCCTCTTACTAACCAGTGAGAAGCCATGCACCTTAGTATCTTATAACAGTGAAGAAAAAAGATGCAGTGCAACTTCTACACATGAAAACTGCAATGAATGGGTTCTGCAATTTATTAGGGTAAGATTTTGTGGCAGATGGAATTATTTGTGCTCCCAACTTGGTGGATGGGAATTTCAACAGGAAGTGTTTCAATGCGATGGGACAGTAACACAGAGCTAATCCAGAAACATTTTTTCATTAAATTCTTGCAGTGAATCATTATAACTTTTCCTGAAAGCCAGCCCAACAGCTAAATGCTTGGTGCATGGAGTCTTAGTTCTAGGGCATCCCTAAAATGCAAGAGAAAATTACTTCCTGTAAGTTCTTAGTAAATGAATGCTCTTTCTCATTATCTTAAATTGTTCCAGATGAGCTCTTGTTTCCAAAACAGAGTCTGTATTTCTAATAAGAACTGAAGCTGATAGACATTTCCAGCTACATTTTCTTTTCCTATTTTCTTTCTGGATTAACTCAAGTGAACATAAAGAAAATTGTTACATGATGTTCTGTCAAGGTCAGTTTCCAGTTACATTTCAGACTCCTTGTTCAGTGCTGCCACAGATCACACTTCCTATCTCCAGTATTATTAAATCAAATTACTTACGGGTGAGATACAGTATCATCAGTAAACAAACAGAACTCATCTGATTATTCATGGGGCAAAGGAGACTTTTGGTTAGGTTCCAGTTATTGATTTTATTTTTAAATACAAGCAAATACCAGTGTTTCTCTTAAAAAAAATGGGAATGGTTTTAGGAGAGCAAGACTTACCATGGGTATTTTTGAAAGCCACGTATCTCAGCTGTGCAGCACGAGAGAGCTGTAGAATGGTTTTGTGTGAATATGGTGGTGCTTGTTCTGAGCTAAGTTCTCTTCAAGTTTATGCAGTATTCCAACGACACAATTCATTTTTGTTTTTAATGCTCCTCATCAGTCTTGGTAAGTTTATGCAGCAGGAAAAAAATGTAGTGAGAAGCTGCAGGTTTTGGAGTGTGATATGCCTTTAGTATCTCACACGCTTATGAAATCTAAGGTGAATATCTCATTTGAAATGTGAGGCCCAAATCTCACCCCCTTTTTTTTTTTCTTCTTTCTTTCCCACAAATGCAACTGCATTGTTTTGGTTTATTTAAATTGATTCTGTTCTGTGCTGATCCTTCAGATGTTTGTGTGGGTGATGCAGTAACGCCAAACTGACAGAATAATCCATTGTTTGTGAGAGGATCACAGCTTGGGCTTTACATGTGGTTGTGGGGATGTTCTGGAAATGGACTCATTTAACCTTAGACACGCTCTTTCAAGAATTGGAGAAACAGCCCTTATTGTTGGAATCTGAAAATCATGGAATGGGTTATTAGGGCAGCGACCAGAATCTTCTTGCTTTGCTGTTAGCTCTGTTTTTCTGCTTGAGAATGCAGCCAGGTTAATGACACATTTATGTAGTGTTTAGTAGGCAGTACAAAACTCTCAAAGCTGAGTACTAGCTGACAGTCCATCCATAAAACTGAAATCAAAACCAGCTTAGCTGTTTTGAGTGCTGAATAAAAATACTTATTTCTTGGTGATGTTTTAATTAGACTTAGAGATTAAAAAATGGAATAACTCGTGTATTATATGATCTTTTTATAAGCAGTTGCAGGTTTTTAGGAGAACCTTTACAAAAATGTTTGTTTCACCTTTAGAGATGTATAAAAAGTTAGAAGATAAATTATGAGAGATAAAGTAACTTAATTTTTCTGCCTTAAAGATAATTTTTAGGTGGTGATTTTTTTCTTCTCCTCTTTCCTGGCTGTTTCATCTGCCTTTAGATTTAGAGGTTGTTTTAGCCATGATCTCTTTTCTAATTGAGGAGCTCTTCAACATTTTGGATTTTTTAAAATGTAATTTCTGTTCTTTTCTGTTTTCAGGTTCACTGGAAAGACAATGAAATAAACATGGAGTTTGCTAAACTGGAATATATTTCACGGGTTACAGTTAGAAGTAAAAAGAAGATGGAACAAAATGAGAGAACAGGAGTATAACACTTGACAGGAGCTTTCCAGTTCTGTGATACATATAATATATATATATATATAAACTTTCAATATAATACAACTAATGATTTATAGTAATACTTTATTGATATCTCTGGAAGAAGTCAGTCAACTTGCTTAATAAGAACTTTTATTCTAACAACTTTTAACATGTTTTAACCTTAACTGGACACCTTTATTTATTAATTTTTTTAAGACTAGGGGTTAAAAACTTTATTTAGCTTTATTTTTACTGGGAGACTGATCCTGATGGATGGCTCACAGCTGCTCATGGAAAATGGATTTAAGCCCATGGATGATTACTACTGCACAGAGTTGAATGGAATGCCATGACTTTAGAAATATTATTGTAGAACCACCTTCTTTGCCTTGCACCCATCATATCCTTAAATATTTAAGCGTGAACATTGCGATCATAAACTCTAAAAAATAATGGCATGGGTGAAATTCCTAAGGAAACCTGGGGGTAACCTTGGAAAAGTTTATCAGCCTGGAAGTATCCTGTCCCTGGCACCTACAAAAGGCTTATTAAATGAACCTGGACAAAACAGCTGCTTTCTCAATAGTGCTGTTCAGGTAAGCAAAAACTTCATCTATTGAACATTTTTTGAACAGACTTTCCTGAGTGTGTGGGAGAAACAAAAATGGTGTTTGTAGGAATAAGACACTGTGTGAAGATAATTTGATTCAGCATTTAATTTTAAGGAACTGAGAGTATTAAGTTTTTGATTTTGCATAGAATTTTATTTGCATGTATCAAGAGTATCTGAAAAACTTGCCTTATGTATTTGAAAATGTACAAGTAAAAGCTTTCTGCTTGGATTTTAAAAGTAATGTTTCTGTCAAACATAGCAAAATTACTCCCAAAATTGACATGACACTTTATTTGGGCCAGCCATTACTACTAGTATTGGCTGGGAGACTATTTTTATTAAAATCCCATTTTCTCAGAATTAGCACACGAGCTTATGATGCTGAGGTATATCAGAATATGCACATATAGTGAGAGATTTGATTCTGTTCTTAGAAAAGATTTGTGGAATTAGGGTAGGAGAGGCACTTGGTATTGAAGAAATATGACCTGGAATTCTCTTTATAATAAGATAGTTCTTGTAATGCTCAGACTTTGGGCCTGAATGTTTTTAAACTGTACAGGATTATTTTTCAAACTGGCAGAGGGCTAAACAGATACTTAGACTTCCTAAAAATTGGAAAGACTTAAAAATGGCGTGGATTTAAACCTAGGAGATGGGAGAGGTACAGCTCTGTGGTGTGTATGGTATCTATATGTATTTAAAATAAATATGTACTGTAATTTTAGTGAAGTGTTTGCTGTTTTGTATCCAATGGGGGCAGCATGACCTGTATTGTCCTGCAGTTCTGCTATTTTTACTCAGGTGGCCTAAAATGAAGCCTTATGCAATTTTTAGTTCTAGTTTCAGACAATCCTACAACTTCACAACCCAATGCTGTGTATCAAACAGTGGCAGATGGAAGGAGGAATGTGTTGCTTTCTTTTCTTTTAACCTCTGCTCAACCTTCAGAACTGAGCTTTGGACTTTGATTTTGCAATGCATCCTATTTCATTTTAGCTTTTATATTTTTAGATTGGTTATCTTTTTCCCCTTGGATTTGCAGCTGTTGTCTTACTGTGCCTCTTGACAGCTCATTTTTAGAGGTTTTATTTTTTTTTAATGGGCAGCTTTCTCAACTACTTCATCTGTACTCAAGACATTAGATATTGACAGCAGTGCAGTGTAGCCAAGTTGTTATTACCATTTTGCAGGCTAATATTTACACAAATAAGAAGTATAAACATACCTGTTTCAACACCAGGGTTACTTTGCTCTGAGGAAAAACAAATACATTTCACCGGTCATTTTGGAAAGAGACCATAACAAAGACTTAACTCTTGTGAAGAAATTTTAAAAAATTGCTACGAACTTGCAGCTTGTTTCCTTGAGAATACTTCAGCTCTTTCTCCAAAATACATTGTTTCAAAAAGTTTCAAAGACAGATCTCAATTTAACTGCTGAGTGTAAAACTTTCTTTTCCACCTCCACAATTTAGCAAACTAACAGAAAAAACCTGCAATTCTTGTAGCAATGTTGGTACTTAAGTTGTGTGTTATGTGAACTAAAAAAAAATAAAATTAAAATCTACTGTATGTTGCCTTAAAGAACCTTCAGAACAGATTGCTTATTTTCTCTTTATTTTTATAGGTATTATGGCAACTTGACATATTTCGACGGAGTTTAAGAGGTTTAACTGGACATGTGTGTCAAGGAGATGCCTGCATATTTTGTGCTTTAAAGGTAAATAAAAAAATTTGGAAGAACCATATTTCAAAATGAGGAAACAGTCATTTTAATGATTTTTCAAAAAATTTGTGTCTGTACCATGCCTGTCCCTGGGTGACCAAGTCATTCTTGCTTAAAGAAGCTATTTAGATTTAATGACATTTTTAACAGATATTTGTAGGGGAAATATTTTCTTGTATTTAAAGAAGAAATTTTCCAGGTTTCTGGGGGCTGGTTAGAATGGCATAAGTTATTTTTTTATCAGTGTACTTGTGATATTTAACTCCTTGGCCTATGAACTGACCTCAAAAAAAAAGTAGTTAATTAATTTGGTAGTATCTGTCCCCAGCTGTTCTGTTCACTACTTCTTTTGCTTTCTTGGCTCTTTAGAGGTGCTGGTTGAGTAATTCTGTGTTCAGAATCTTCATAATTTGAATTTCCATGCAATATATACACTGGGTGAGGATAAATAGTGACTTATTTGTGACTTGAATGGGTTTTTTTGGTTACGTTTGGGGGTTTTTTGTGGTCTTTGGCAATTTTAAACTTTGTTACCTGTTCAACAGTGAAGGCTATTTTATCTCTGCCAGTCTCTCCTATAAACTAAAAGTATAGCAAAAAATTCTGGGACTTAGACTATGCAGGCCACTAAAGTAAGCATTCCTATCTACAGAACTTACGGGGGTTTTTTGGTTGGTTTTTAGCTGGACATATAAAGCTATGTTGCATACCAAAAATTGCCCTAGCAGCCAAAATGAGGAGGGATGAATGTTTTTCAAAGCAGTTTGTTAAAAACTTCATTTTCCATGTTTACATAGGGATAGCAGCTGTAATTTTTGTCAGTAGTCCTTGCCTTTTGTTTTGAGAGGGAAGATTAAATAGTTGAGAGACCCCCTGGAATGCATCATGGTTAAAACACTACTTTTTGTTAGCAGTGAAACTTTGCTTATCTTTGCTGTGCCTTCTATCCAGCAGATTTTAACCATAGGAAGCCTATGTGAAGAATGCATATCCTTATTTATATTTTACATGGCTCTTCTCTGCACTTGCTTTGTCTTTAGTCTCTTCAGTTCTCCTTAAACTTTGACTTAGAATTCTTGACTGGGGAGTACACCTTTAAGTATCTGCAGATCTGTAATTTGTTTAATAGCCTTTAACTTTCAGTTCTTTCAGCATCAGCCTCCCTTACTTGCTAAATGATGAGCTCACTTGAATGGGTATCTCTGCCAAAAAGAGAAGCAGCAGCCAACTCTCTCTTCTGGGAAATGAATTAAAAACCAAGTGCAATTTATTATCATGTTCCAGAACTGCAGATATTGAGCTTTTCTCTTGTGTTGTGTGCACTGGTTCAGCACTGAGCTAATTTCATGGCAAGGATTATTGGCATTTTATCTAGTTTATGGGATGTTTTGAATATCCATGCTTTTAATAAAGATATACTCCTCTCCTAAGTATTAAATATTACATTATTTAGTCAGTCATGAGTGGTATTACATTATGCCCTAAGAAATACACACCATCTGTAAAGATGAGATACCCATGGATGAGCTGCTGTTCCAGGGGCCAAATTTAAAAAGCTGTATAATTACAGAGTGGGGCTTGTGTCGCTCCTGGGAGCTCAAGTCAATCACTTGTAGTTCTGTATCTTGTATGTTGTTGTTCTACAGGTTCAGTGCTCAGTTGGTACCATAACTTTTTGTAGAGGAATCAGTAACAGAGCGCAAACGCAGTAACTTGAAGAGAAAACAGTACTTTTGAAAGTTACGTGGGTCTATAAACATTACAACTATAAATATTTCACATATTTATGCAAGAAAGGATGTATTTTTGTAGTACCACGGTGTCCAAGCCAAGTGGTGAGTGATCATTGCCATTTGTTCCTAGGCAATCTTTTCCCAGTTCCAGCACAGCCGGGAGAAAGCCCTCCCGTCGGATAACATGAGACACGCCCTTGCTGAGAGCTTTAAGGACGAGCAGCGTTTCCAGCTGGGCTTCATGGATGATGCAGCAGAATGCTTTGTGAGTGTTCCTTGGGAGAGCTGAGGAGAACTGTGTTAGTTTAGAGGTTTTGGTAGCTCCAGGCTCAAGGGTAGGGTTTAAGTAACATAATCCTGCTGAGCTTCTTTGTGTCAGTTTAGGGTGACAGATACATGGAGTAAGTGTCGGGTAAGGGGGATGGAGTATTCTTGCATTTGTTCCATGCTTTCCTCCCTTAACTCCTGCTCAAACAGAACAGAGGTTGGCAAGGATGTACACTGAGTCACTCCTAGAAATATTTTTTTGGAGAGAAAGATTATCTTCTCAGGAGAAGCACTTACAGATTTGAATATGTAGTCTGTTCCTCCAAGTATTTAATCATCAGCTATTGAAATAGAGTGAGTTACAACTGGCCAGCTCTTTGCTGAATTCTGCTGCTGAAGACATTTCCATTTTCTTACCCAAATATGAATGAGTACTTGAAGATTTTGCTGTAGTTACCTTCTGCTTCAGTGAAAGACACAAGCCACTGCTATGGCCTTTAAAGGTGACTCCAGATGGCACAGAACTCTGCTAAAGAGACCTTCCTAAGAGGTCTCGTGTTAGACAATGAAAATGTTCACCATAAAACACCTACAGTATTAACCTTCAAACAGAGATTTGAGGGGCAGGAAATATGAGTGCTGGTTTGGTTCCTTTCAGCTTTGGACATCCTTTGGGAGTATCCACTAATTAATTGTTACCTGTTAGATGTTTCTTCACATGGGTAGGAAAATCCAGTGGAGAGCTCCTGAAAGAGGCTGTTTGAGATCCTGCAGTCATGAAAGAGAGCCTCTTATTACTTCTCCATCTATTCAAAATGCCTTTGGGCTCCTGAACTCATCATCTCTCTGATCTACCTAAATAGATTTACTTCTTCCCATTACCTCTGGTATTTTTGGCAAAAGGAAAAAAATTTCCATACTGATTCAGAGGACAAACTCATTGCAATCATAGGGAGCCAACGGGTGTCGTTGGAGTATTAAATTGTCATGCTCTTCATGTGTTTTGACTTCATTCATTCAGTTTATATTTATATTATTATTTCTTTTTAGGAAAATATCCTTGAGAGGATTCATTTCCACCTAGTGCCAAACAGTGAAACAGATATGTGCACTTCAAAATCCTGTATTTCTCACCAGAAGTTTGCTATGACGCTGTATGAGCAGGTCAGACCTTCATTTGACTGCTTTAACAAATTCCTTGTTTTCTCTGTCCTGAGTGAATCAAAACAAAAGTATTTTTATGTTCTGTAGTGTGTGTGTCGCAGTTGTGGAGCATCATCAGATCCGTTGCCTTTTACGGAATTTGTGCGCTACATTTCCACCACAGCCCTGTGGTAAGAGCTTTTATTCTGGTTATTCATTTTTCTATATTCACCCTTCTAATAATAGGCAAAGCATACCAGAGAAAGGCTTCTAAGTGTTAAAAACTAATGTGTTTTGTTGGTTTTTTGTTGCTCTCCAAAAATAGCATTTGGATTTCAAAAGCAAGTTGTAGAGAGGGTTTGACAAAAAAAATGTGTGTTGATACTGTTTAAACACTTTTTAGTTATACAATATTGTAACTGTTAATTCTTTAGAAGGGAGATCCATAATTATGGAATTTTTTTTTTTGCAGTAATGAAGTAGAAAAAATGATGGAGAGGCATGAACGTCTCAAGCCGGAAATGTTTGCGGAATTGCTGCAG
Organism: Petroica traversi; assembly: GCA_025920805.1. Classification (NCBI taxonomy): domain Eukaryota; kingdom Metazoa; phylum Chordata; class Aves; order Passeriformes; family Petroicidae; genus Petroica; species Petroica traversi. Next base: position 26,589,080 of record JAHLSL010000020.1, read on the forward strand.
GCAGCAAATACTGCTGATGACTACAGAAAGTGTCCTGTAAGTGAACAAAAATGTTACAACTTTGGGATACAAGGGAGAAATTCTTAGGGTATTAAATCAGGCTACAAGTATTCCTCTAAAAAGCAGGGTTAGGTGTTGTGTTGCTGCTTCAGAGCAGACAGCTTAGGATAAACAAAGCCCTTAAAGTTATATTTTATTGCTCCAGTTATAGAGATCTCTGTTTTAAGGTGATGACTGGATATAGAAGTTCAGCTGCAGTCTTCATCAGTGTTTTTGTGATGAAGAATGTTATCCTTAAATTCTTAGAAACAAACACCGTAACTAAATTTTGGAACTAGAGACACTGCAGAGTTTTTTTGTTGAATTAATTCCTGTATAGTAATTCACGTTTAGACTTCCGATTTTTAAGCACCTTTGTTTTCCCTCCCATCATGGTTTTTGCTTCTTTTTTTCCTAGAGTAACTGTGGTCAAAAAATAAAAATTCGTCGTGTTCTTATGAATTGTCCTGAGATTGTCACCATTGGTTTAGTCTGGGATTCAGAACACTCTGATCTGACAGAAGAGGTTATGCGGAATCTGGCAACACAACTTTATCTTCCGGGGGTATCTGACCTAAAACTTACTCTTTGCTTTTTCTAGAATTTAATTATACTTTTTACTTCATTGATATGTGACTATACACAAAATAGGATTATTCATGTGTGTTTTCTATAAGCACAACTTTATATCAAGTCTATATATTTATATAAAGTCTGTATTTATATAAGGTTTAGGTCTACTTTTTCCGTTCTTTATAACGTGCTGCTTGATGCAGTTTCTGTGAGAGGAAAAAGTCCTGTTGGAAGTGGTTTGTCCCAAAGTACCATGATTAATGTAGGAGATTTCCTAGTTGAAAATCTAAGAATATAATTTTCAGTTTGAAATTTGTGCAGTTATTTCAGAGCGTTAATACTTTACTCTTTCAAACATAAAAAAACCAAAAAAAGGTTTAAATAGATGTAGTAAGTACAAAACTCAGTATTTATACTCAGGAAAAGTTGTATAATACAACAGGACATTAAATACCAGTTGCCCTGGTGAAATGCCAGCAGTAGGCCAGGAAATTGAGACGAAGTGTTTTACATGTTTTAAAGTATGTGTTCATTTTTACAGCTGTTTTATAGGGTTACAGATGAAAATGCCAAAAACAGTGAGCTCTTTCTTGTGGGAATGATTTGCTACACGAGCCGACATTACTGTGCCTTTGCCTTTCACACCAAGAGCTGCAAATGGGTGCTGTTTGATGACGCTAATGTGAAAGAGGTGAATATTGCCTTGACTCCTACCAAATTTTGGGATCTTTTATTTTCTGGAGAGCATTCCTCTGACACCAGTTTTGAAGAAAGTCAAACCAACATTTTTATTTTAACAAACCTTCAGTTTTGCAAGTCAGTTTGTTAAATGGCCTTTATAATTGCTTTCAGTGCTTTATGGTTGTACCTTACAAATGCTGAATGTGTCAATGTTTGGGCACTTATCTGTTGTTGAATTTGTACTTCTTTTAAAGAAAAAGAAGCTACTGGCAGCTGTTTCTATGAGGATGATGTTCTGATTTTTAGCCCATACAATATTAGTTCTATCTTTTCGTTGCAATTTATGTGAACCATGGTGCTAAAATGTTGCATCTTCATGTACATGTGCAATTAGGATTTTGGTGTCTCTTGCTTAATGAATTACTCTTTCCACGTTTGGGTTCAGCAGTGTTGATCAAGTTTTGGGGTTTTGTTTTGCTGTTTTTTACTTAGATTGGAACAAAATGGAAAGACGTGGTGTCCAGGTGCATTCGATGTCACTTCCAGCCATTGCTGCTATTTTATGCTAACCCAGATGGCACAGCTGTGTCTCCAGAAGATGCACCAAAGCAGATTATTCACTGGTCTCAATGCAAGACAGCAGGAGGAAATGGGGAGGACCTGGGTAATTAGATGTATCTTTTTTTTTTTTAAAATAACAATATCAACTCTTTTTCTGAAATTGAGATTATAAAGGAGAAAAAATGGATTGGCTCCTTTGTTCTGAAATACTTTTATCAGTCATTATTTAAAAGCTCTCAAAAGACAAGAGATTAGTGTATACTCAGTATTCCATCTGTTAATAAGGGGATAAAAATTGAGACTAATGGGTAATGGAAATAAAGAATCCGACCTTTTGAATCTGTAGTTTGTAGTGCTGTCTTGGGTTGGCTGTTTTTAATTTAATGTTAAGCATAACTTACAAGGAACTTAAATGAAAGGCAAATTGAATTTGACATGCCACTCTTCACATGATGTATAGCAAAAGAACATGGATTACTTCAGGGAGCAAAGAATTGAGCACCCTGTTTGACTGCAGGCCACCACTATAAATATGGCAGTATATAAAATATTACAGAACCTTATTGTCTAGTATGTTGAAATGTAACACGGTTTTTGGTGATGTTTCTTTTCTGGCTTTTTAATCCACAAAGCTTTTTTTTTTTTTAATTTAGGCATTTGAAACTTTAATTAGGTAGCCTTTTATTTCTAAAGATAAATACGTTGTTTGACAGGATTTGAAAAACATTCTGCTGCAAAATCAGACCACGTGAAAGAGAATGGAATTGGGGACTCCACTAATCAAAGGAGTAATAAAAAACTTCAGCCAGACAATCCAGCATTCAGTAGAAGCCATATTCAAGCAAGTGGTGGTAGAGGTCCAGGTATGTATTTTCTGCTTCCACCCCCAAAAAAATCCAACTCAGACATGTCTTATTATGAAATATTTCAGTTGGTAGCATTTCAGATGGTTTCTTACCTCAGGACTTAAGACTATTTCTAAGGGGAGAATTCCATCATTGGCTTAGTTGTTATTCAAAGATTAATTTGATGTTCAAGTAATATCTGCAAATCTGCCATGGAATGTTAACTTTTCCAGAGAGAGCTGTAAATGCAGAATGTTTATTACCCTCGTTACTCTTTAACTGAAGTGGCTCTCGAGGCCTTGTTCCACTTCTCAAATGTTATCAAGCTTCCCAGTGATGTTGTTGATTAAAAGGCCCATTAATGACTTGAGGCTGGGGTGTGGCTCTGTGGGTCACTGGCTACTTGAGGAATATTTTTCCCCAGCTGTGATATCAGCATTATTTGTAGTCCTCTGTGTTAATGGACTTGATCTTATGGTTGGAAAGGAATCTCCAACATTCTTAATCTGTGTTAAATAATTCATTAGTCAGTTTAAGTAGTTCTAACAGTAAAAACTAAATCTTACTGTCTATAAATATGTTTGTGTGTTTTGGTGATGAAGAATGACTTTTGAGGAACGATGTTTGACAAGAATTATTTTTTGCAGCCAAGTTAGGATACAGTGAACAAAAGGACAGGCTAAAGGACTTATCCAGAGAGTGTGCCCAGAAAGCTGCTGACATGAAAAACTTCACATCTTTACGGAAAGATGCAGACAGAGGACCAAGGAAAGAGTCTGGGAGACAAAGAGGTACGCTTTAAAAATCTAACCAGAGAATTAACAGATTAATTAACTTTTAGCATCAATGCTGGTTGTGCAGATTTTTTTTCCTTTCAAGAGACCGCACTGTAAGATTAGACTATCCCAGTTTTCAGTATTCTGAAATACATGCTAGATTTGTAGAAATACTATAAGAAACATTTAGCAATATCTGTTATATGACTGCTTTCACCCTGGAAGAGTCCAAGGCCAGACTGGATGAGGCTCTGAGCAACCTGGTCTGGTAGAAGGTGTATTGGGAAATTGGGACTTTTGATGATCATTAAAGTCCTTTCCAACACAAATCATTCTATGAAATATTAATGAGAACTTCTATGGAGCTTCTTTTCCTTTTTGTTCTTGTCAGATTTGATTGGAGAAGACCGTTCCAGTGCCAAGTCAGGGTCTCCTCCAGTTGGAAATGGCCTGAGGCACTGCGTGGATCAGCGGATCTACGGCAGCCAGGGACGGGGCCCCTACAAGCACGACAACCAAGCACCTCACCAAGCAAAGCTTCCTGCACACGTGCTTGGATCAAACAAAACAGAACCTTTTCCTGCTGGGGAGAAACCAGTGGCAAGGACACGGACCGATGGCATCACTGGCTATGACACGGACACCAGCCAAGACTCCAGGGACAAAGGAAGCATCAGCAGCAGGAGCAGGAGTAAAGGTTGGAAACCCATGCGAGAGACGCTGAATGTAGACAGCATTTTCAGTGAGACTGAGAAAAAACAGCACAGCCCAAAGCACAAAGCAAACCTGAGCAGTAAATCCAAGCACGAGAAGGAGAGGAGCTTTAACCACTGGCCAAAGGAGAACCAAATGCAGAAGGGTTTAATGACCATATATGAAGATGAGACAAAACAGGATACAGGAAGTCGAAGTTCACTGGATTCTGAGGGAAAAGGGAATGCTGAGAAAAGCAAAGGATTTACAGAGAGAAAAATCCATGGTGATAACTGGCAAATTCAGAGGACGGAATCTGGGTATGAAAGCAGTGACCATATCAGCAACGGATCTGCAAATCCAGACTCCCCTATTATTGAAGGAATCAATACGGCAGATGCCAAGAATATGAAGGAAAGTGCTTCCTGCAGGTAATGCTAGTGCTCTTAGAGCTTGAACAGGTTGTATTTATGGAAAAATAACCTGTTCTAATGTTTATGTGTTTTTTAAAACCGAAACCGCCCAGGAAAACACGCTTTGAAACGTGCTTGAAGTCAGGTATGTGGAAAGCTAAAGTGTATCTAGAAATAAGGGTGTGGGCAATTAAGTGTTCAATTTACCTTCTCTCTGGTTCTCTTTGGGAGGCACTGAGCCAGAACTGCTGAGCCCTGCTGAGGGGCAGGGTGTGTTCATTTGTAATAATTGCTACACTTCTTTACTTAGGAGACTTTTCGACTGCGTGTAACTTTCCATCCGTAATGGAACAACAGAGTGTCCATGTAAATCATACCTATAACACTGGTACAGACAGGCCCTGACAGGGAGGTGGGAATGGCAGCAGGTGAATCTTGGGTGCTGTTACCAGTCATAGAGCAGAAATTGAGTTTTCTAGATCACCTCAGATCCATATTGATCGCTTGGTAATTGATTGGCCTGTCTGAAATAAGTCATTGCTGAAAAGTGTAAAATTACTAAAACTGGCTGGACTTGATGATCTGAGGAGGTCAACTGCAACTTAAATTTGTGATGCTTGAAATAAAAAGCTGTAATCCTTCCACATGCAGTTTTCAGTATTGTGTGTCTCAAACTGTGTGTGGAATTGCAGATTGTTCTAAAACTCATTCCTTCTCCTTTCAAATCTTATTTGTATCCATGAAATGGAAGAGCACAGTTGGGAGCCCAAGCTTAGTCTCTTTGATTGATCTAATTTGGTGGAACCAAGCAAATTTTGGGACATATATTTTCATGGCAACTTAGTTCACAGGAAAAGAGAATGGCAAATACCAGGTTATGAAAAGGCCTTGACCTCACTCCCCTTTGTCCCACTCTTTGCCTCCCACCAAACTGTACAAAATCCCATTATGCTGATGGGCTTTTATTGGTTAATTATACAATTATGTATAAAACTACTCCAGCTCATGGTTCAGTGTCTGATGTTTGCCTCAAACAGTGATTTTGACAGTTTAAACTCATTTTTAAGCATGCCCAAGAGGCAGTAGGACACACAAATGTGTCATTTTGTGAGGGAGAACATGATAAATTTCAAACAGTGTAGCTCATTAAGAAACTGCTTACACTGTTGTTTAAACACATGTCCAATAAAAAAAAGAAACATACTTTATCAAAATACAGCTGACTTCCTGGGACTTCCAGAAGTGCTTTATATGACTGGTAATTTCAACTGGCTGGCAATACCTACCAATTCCCTGCTAATCTTTCAGACTCTGTCTCATAAACCCCCAAAAATACAAATTAACTACTTGAAAGTTCTTTTAGAAAGTGGGAAAAAAAAATCACTGTTTTGTTGTTTAACTTCATTCTTCATGTTTCTTTCAGTACTTTTCTTGTTTTCCTGTCCTTTCAATAACAGGATTGTTTTTAATTGAACTTTGCCACCGTGTCTCTTCTTCCCTGCCTTGCTCTTGGAGAAGGGAGTAGAAATTGGCGGTGTTTGTCAGCTCCCTGTCTGGATTAGCAGTGCATGTTTTCTGCTGATCTGAACCAGCAAGATTTAGTAAATCCTCTGATAATTTTTTTTCCTCTCCTTTTGGGTTTGTAGCTGTCATCTTCCAGTTTTACTCTAGTTTGAGGGGAAAAAGAATTAAATTAAAAATCCTGTGAATGAGGTACCAAGTGGCAGTCACAACTTAGAATAATACTTGTTATCAAACCAAGTATTAATGAAGAGAAAATTATCAAACTAGGAAAATGGACAAGATGGAATGTTGGTTAACAGGTTGCACTTAAGGTAGTGATACCTACAAATAAATTGATTAGATGACCAGTGGTGTCTGTTCAATATTTTCAGTGTTGTCATCACAAATATGCTTCTTTTACAGTGAACAGAACTTGCCAACCAAAAAAGCTGACAGTGTGGTACATTCAGTACCCCAGCAGAACAGAAACTTCCATGGTAAGAACCTGTATAAAAATTAAGTTTTTTTGGATGTACCAAAACTTCTCTTCCCCCCTCAACCCCAAAACCCAAAAAACCCTAACAAAAATCATGTGGTAATTTGGTTCACTCCCTGTGGTTTCCCCAAAAGCTTTTCTAGGAGCTTTATTGGTGAATACTAAGCAAGATTTATTATTTTCTTGAATGTCTGGGTGGACTGTGGCACCATTTGTTTTCCTCCTAGACATGAAGCAGTATCAGGAAGAAACACTTGTAATAAGGAAGTCTACTTCCTTTTACATACTAATATGTCTGCTGGGGTTTTATAAAGTTGATAAATGCCTTGGCATATAAATATTATAGGTCAGCCTGAGGCCAGCCAAAATCATTATCTGCTGTTGCTGAAACAATGGGAGGGTGCTTGTACAAAGAGGGGCAATAAATACTAAGCCACTTCCTCAGGAAACATTTGATTTTTATAGATATCATACTTCTTTTCAAATAATGTATAGTATAGTTTCTGCTAGGACTTAGAGTGGGAATGGGGGTGTTGCCATGCTACTTCTGCCTTTTTTATCCTTATTCTAATTTATTTTTTAGTGCAGAAAGATAATTAATTTGGTGGTTGCTTATTTTTGACAACCCAAAACAAAACAAAAATGAGTAGCATGGAATGCAAAGATTGGTTTTGCATGAGATTTGTTCTGCTTTAGTTCTGTACTTTACCATTCTTATCAAACACAGTTTGATAGGAAAAAGGTGGGGGGGGGGAAATAGTGAAAAATATTTTAAATACTTTTCAGGCTTGAAAAATGGGTGGGTTAAAAAAGTGGACTGTTCTCTGGAGAGAGTGCTTAAGAATACTTAAAGCTTTCAATATGCATCCTACATTTTCTATTAAAAGGTATAATGATTCCAGGTGATTCTCTGAGTTATCATCAAGAATTTGATGATAGGATCCCACCTATTCAGTTATTCTAATTCAGTAACTAATTATTAAATAGCTTCTTATAAAAAATGATTGTATTTAGCTCCATTTTGGAAAATAATACTTCTAATGGAAGTGATAAATGGATCAAAAAGAGATCTGAAGAATTTGATCATTTCACATGTATGTGGGGTTGAGGATGTGTTTATACTCAGTTTTTGGGGTGTCTAAAAAGTGTGTCAGGACATCTTTATCAAGGACAACAGCAGTCATTTACAGGTATCAGGTGTTACTACCTTCTGTTCCATCTCTGAATATTATGAACCAGACATAGATTGGTAGATAAATACTAGACTCCCAGAAAACAGGACTTTAAAAGAAACAAATGTTCTGTCCTTTCTGAGAGAGGAATGGCATGTAAGTAATCTTTGTTAGCCTCTCATGGCAACTCCAAAAAAAAAATAAAAATATGTCTGAGTGGTTTTTTTGTGTGGAAAACTTCTTATGGAAATAATGTTGGACTTCTAATTATGCCCACTGTTTGTGTAACTGTGCTTTACCAGCTCCTTGTTTTTCACTGGAGCTCAATGAGGCTACTGTTCAGCACTTGAGGAATTCTGTCCCTGACTTACAAAAATAAACTTATTGTCAGAACATTATAAAGATAGAAACACTGGATCACACGGTGATTGGGAGAGCAAATGGCTGCTCCTTACACGGGCAGTGAGCAGGAGATAATTGAAGTACTGCAACAAAGGTCCCACAAGGCCAATCCCAAAATTGTGCAGTCAGAATTGGCAGGAAAATGTAAATATTGAGTAAGCATATGTAGTATCTATGATTTATATTAATCACTTTGTGTTTATGGTGTTTGAACTTGCTCAGCTGAGGAGGCAAATTTTTTTTGTGTATGAAGAACATGAGCGGTGTGAGGGCAAAATTTCCAGACTCATGTTTTGCAAGTCAAAGAAAGATGATTTATTTTGATAAAGTTTTCCCTTTGTTTTTAATGGTTTTCCCATTGTTCAGTCCAGTAGCACAAGGCAACTCACTGAAATCTAGAATTATTCTGAAGATGTGGTTAGTGTGTGAAGAAAAAATCCAAATTGCCTTTGCTTATGTGTCACTTCAGAAAACCCCACAAACCAACCATAACTCTGAAAAAGACAGCTCATATGCCTAGGAAAACTGTATATTCACTGTAATAACTTAAACCATGCAACTGCACTTAAGGAAATCGAGTTCTTACCCTTATGGTGCTGTCAATGCACATTAATGTCAAGTTTGAAGAAATGAGTGTAGAATTAAAGCTTGTAGCTGCTTGGTTTACTTAACATGAAACAGAAACAAATAAATGCTTTGCTGGGGTGTCTTTAAATGATAGAATGAAGATGTCTATGAAAGGTTTTGCAACTGAATGTTGCTCCAAAAATCAAGTTTCTAGAATATAAGGATTTCTTTCTTTCTTGAAAGTATTTTTAAAAGAGTTTTTAGAAATAATACTCCCTTTTGGATAAGTTACAACCAGCTTACTTCCTTGACTAAGAAGTTGTTGATCCACATTTCCAAAGCTTTCAATAAGTTTGCCTGTAGTTTCAACTGAATACAGAAAATGTCTGGGCTAAAAGAGAGGAATTTGCCCACAACATTTAACACTATGTTATTGGGTTTTTTATTGACAACTTAGGAAATATTAAAAAAAAATCAGGAAACCTGCAGCTAAAACACATGAAGAGAAGGATGATTTTAATGTGGAGTTGAGTTTTTCTTGGAGCTTTTTGTAGGGGTTTTGTATTTATTTCCACCTGGGATTTTTTCCCCACAGAAACTGGACTTGGCAGATTTTTGCACAACTTCTGTCTGTGTAAAAGGAGATATTAAACAAGACCTTGTCTGTCCTACCTGTGGGGCTGTAATGGATGTGAAAATCTGCATTGACTGCCCAGATGTGCAGATAGATGACTGTAAATCTTAAAAGCAGACCGGTTCATATGTCAGAACACAATTACCTTTAATTTATTGCTGGGCTCTTTATGACCCATTGATAACGATGTGGGGCTCTGGCTGAGCAGGGCTTGTACGCCCCATATTTAGGTCGGCAGAGGACTTAGAGCCAAAATTCCCCATCGAGCCGGCGTCTGCTTTTAACCGTGCATGGCTGTGCTGTCAGCAGCGGGGAAAAGAACACATCTATTTTTAAGCTGGCTGGAATTCCGCGGGCACAGAGCACCTGGCGCGGCTGGATGTGCCGGGGGGAGCCGCTCGCTGGCCGCTGCTGCCGCCTCCCGGCCGCCCGCGGGAGCCTGCCGAGCCCTCCGGGAGCTGCCTCGGGGTGGAAATCGTCCCAGTCTGCAGCACAAGCAAATGGTTCTGTTTGAAATGTCACCTCGCTGTTGGGTGTGTAATGTTAGCTCGCTGTTAGGGAGCTCCGCGGCACACAAGCGGTTTTGGAATTTCAGGTTGGTTTCTTGTCCCTTGCATGGGATCATTCAGTAAGAGTGTTTTCTCATAAATATTATTTCTAAGGTTGTGATATTGTTTATCACAACATCTTTTATAAATTTCTCTAATTTGAATCTCAAGACTTCAAGGAAATCCATATGGGGGCTTTGTCTCTTATGCTCTGTGCTGCTTTAGCCTCTGCTACCTGTGTTCTTGATCAAAGATTTCATCTCATTAGTCTCACATCATCTAAAGATAGGGCAGATATTGACCCTCAAAACGAGTATCACCAAACAGCAACAGCTAAAGTTTTCAGTTTAGTTCCGCTCTGTTCTTGGGGTTTGGCTCCTGTGTTCATGAGTCTAAAGTTCCAAGTCTTTATGTATTTAAACTTGGGGAAATAACAAGTGAAATAGGTGTAGCAGTTATGAATACAGTCTGTACACAAAATAAGCAATAATAATTAATAATATTAATAATCATCCATCCCTTTGAGGGGATTCAGACTGATATTAATGGGCTAAGCATGATATTAGGAAGACTTGGAGTATCTATCTCTAACAAATAGACTGCTGCCTGTCACATGCCAAGAGAGTGTTTTATTCTGTGTGGTACTGACACGAATACTTCAATGCTTCCTTTATTTCCTGCTCGCTAGGGGCTGCCTTGTTCAGAATTTGTGTATTTTCAGGGAATGATTCTTTGCCTGGAAATAAAAGGAACTTCTGGAGTGGGAGTGCAGTAGTGCTGGCCCAGGCACTCGGTGCTGTGTGTTTGGGACATGTGGGTGACAGTGCTTTTGGTTTGCCCAGGGTCTCTGTGAGCCTCACAGTCTGCTCTAGGGTTTGAGCTGTTTCAAAGAATGTCTATCTGTAAAAGCCACTAACAACAGAACAACTAAAGTACCCCCAATCTCTGTAGTATTCATTCTATTGAACTATTGCAACACAAAATGACTTTTTAGATGTCATAGTTCTTATTTTGTAATTTAAATGACTTTGGATAATAAGCAATACACATGCTTTCAACCAAAGCTTCTTTTGAAAATGTGCTTTTAGTCAGATTAAATATTAAGGTGATCTTGAAAACATGTCTACATGACTTGAAACTTGTGATCATTACTTATTTTCTGGTAACAAGGATACCCAGAAAATATCCTCCAGGTTCTAAGGTCTGACCTTCAGTGGCAGATTATCCTCAAAATTATTACTTCAAAGTTATTTTGATAGATCTGAAATCTTGAAAGAGATTGTCCTGTTGTATTTTGTTTGTTTCTGTAACATCAGAGGAATTTCAAAGAAGGAATTGGATTCTATATCTGCTAATTTTGAAGTATTTTCTTTTCTAGCCCCAGATTTGAGGAAAGACCAGATCAATTCTGAAGTTAACTACAGACCTCATCCTCATGCTGGTTTCCCAACAGAATTACATTTGCCAGTGCCCAGTCCTCCAGTGAAGAGGTAACCAATACTGGCCTGTTTCTCTGTAATAGTTACAGAAATACTGCATTCTGTTATGTTACAATGTTTGATATTAAGCATTGAAGAGTTAAGGCATTCAGTATTTTTGACAGGCAATGCCTTTTGAATGTTGCATAATTGATGGGTCTAAATTCTGTCTTTAATTTCGATGCTGTCAGTGTCACCAAATAGCTTAGATGGTTTTAAACCATCTTACCAGAAACAGAGGGGGTTAACATTTTTCTTTTTGGAATTATGTACAACAAGCAACGTTGAACCAATTTGTGGTTAGTGCAGTCACCCCTTAAAGCTTTGAAAAGTTTGTCTGGAAGGGCGAGAAAAATTAATTTGTATTTAGAAGCTGCTGCTGTGTCTTGTTGTTTTTAAAATGAACTCTAAGTGTTCAGTATCTCCTAAAGATCAATATTCTAAATACAAATTTATCAACTTAAGTAGTACCCAGTATTTGAAAAATGGATGTATTAGAGTCACAAGGATGTTTAGAAGAGAGCAGGTCATATTTGACATAGTCCTGAATGCTGAAGGAATTTATCTTACCTTCTTGGGGCACATGTACATTTCAAATGAAAGAAACTCTGGAGTAATTTAATACAACTTGAACTCCAAGGGCTGTGTGTTGAACGGATTCTAATTCTCTCTCACAGTTTTACCAGAGCTGTGTTTGAAAAAATCCCTGCTTATCTAATCCTTTTCATATGTTTTTAGGGATACTCACATCCTGTGTGGTTTTGTATTTTAGAGCTGAAATGCCTGAGGCCAACAGGAAGTTTTTCCCCTCGTCAGCCCTGCAGCCAGTTGTCAAAGAGATTGTGAAGTCGGACAGCAGGAGCAAGGCAAACGAGCCCAGCTCTTCCGAGTGGCTCCATGCAGAGAGGTTTGACAAGGTGACCGTGCCGCTGTATGGCGGGGATGCCGTGTCCCACCCCTTCCCAGACACTGCCAGTGGCAGGAAGCCCATCTACAGTGACTTTCCCCCCCCTGCCCAGCTGCAGTCTCATCACACAAGAACTCTGGCTCCCAAGGCGGGGCTGGTGCCCTGCGCCCCTCAGCAGCTGCCGGAACGCCCGGCGGTGCTGCCCGCCGCTCCCGGAGAGCACGCGGGGCACCCGCTCCGGAGGGCAGATCCCCTCTGGGTGCCCGAGGCCGTGTACCAGAACATCCCTCCCCCCTTGCCTCCGAAGAAATACGCTCTGAGCACTCTGGCAGGCTCGGAGAGCAACTCGGCAGCGGATGTGAAGCTAACGGAAGGGTTGCAAAACAGTCCATTGAGGCAGACAGGTGCACCTTCAAAATGTGCATCAGAAGCAAGCGTGGTCCCAGCTGAACAGAGGCTCAAAGAGTCCTTTCCAGGGAATGAAGTGTTTGTTCATAAAGCGGATTCTCCACCTCGCCTGTCAGTTAATGAATTCTGGACCGTGTCTGAGAACATGCTGAAGAAAGGATCCCGCCAAACGGGACCCAGCCCTGGCTACACGGATGGGAATGACAGTGTGTCCCTAACCACTTACTTCTCTGTGGACAGCTGCATGACTGACACCTACAGGCTCAAGTACCACCAGAGGCCCAAGCTGTACTTCACAGAGAGTGGGAGCTTCCACAAGGAGAAGCACCCTCCAGCAGCCGCAGTAGATCTGAACGCCACATACCCTGCCACTCTGGAGCCCAGGCATCCAACCCCTGAACAGAGGTACAAGGCAAATGCAGAAGGAATACACTGCAGTCGATAGGTTCTTCAAGAAACTCACACCTGGGTCTGACTTTGGCGTTTCATGTAGTCTGCAAAGGGGCACAACCAGTCTGTGTGCGTGTGTTAGATAACCACGTACCCAGCTGGCTGTACTCTGCTTGGGAGTTGGGACTGTTTAAGTGAATATGCAAAAGGAGGTGAACAGAGGAGAAGAGGTGCTAAACTTGTGGTTCTTTGATTTGTTACTCGAGTTGCCTTAATGCTTACCTCTGTTACTCAGCTTGTCTCCTGCAGTTTGTAGTCCACGTGGTCCCTTGGGGCGTGCACACCTTGCAGCAGCAGGATGTTACTGATTGTGTAAGATCTGGTAAGATCTGCAGTGTCAGAAGTGTTCCTTCAGACTGTGGTCACTCTGTTCTTAGACTAACAAAAGGGATAAATGTGCTACCACACTTTATGCAGTACATGTGGTCATAACTGAGCAGTATTTGTCCTCAGAGATAGCAGAAGGTGACATGGTTTTTTTCAGCTGATGTCTCTCAGAGTCTGTGCTTTCACAAACCTTCAAGTGTCTTTAATGCAAGTTTACCCAGAGGATTTATTTTTTATTTGAAAAGCCTTAATAATAATAATATTTCTTTAAGAACCATTCTGGTTTGCAAGTGTTAAATGAGACTTTCAAAGGGAATTGAAGTAAACTGCAGTAATACTGTCCTGTTAATACCCTGGCTCTGTTAGTGTACGTTTTAAAACACATCAGGTTTGTTCACCCTTTAAGCTGTATACTTTGGCTTATTAAATTTAACTTCATGAGCTCCAATCCATATAACAGAATAGGATGCTAATTTTAAATACAGAGTTGTCATGCAACTATGACAGATTAGTTCTGTAACATTTTAGAAGTAATTACAATTACGATCAGTTCTTACTTATTCTACAATTGCATGCAAAGTCAATGCTGCTATTTATTAAACTCTCCTTTTTTTCAGCTTGACATTTTGGTTCATGGGGATCACACGTTGGAATTTTTTCTTTTTTTACTAACATGTTTTCCCATTTGGAACAGTCCTACACATGGACGTGGTCTGCATTAGCAGCTCAGGCTGAATGTGCAGCCATTCAGACTGGTGGCTAAGGGAGCGCAGAAAGAAGAGGTTCCTCTTTCTCTGCTCTGTCACTCTGCCTCCAGTTTTGGCAGCTCTGGAATTTACCTTCTGTTAACCTGACTTATCTCAGTAACAAGGAGGAAGATTTATTTGGCTTTTATTTGGTTAGTTAAATCAGTGCACAGAAGCATCTAGTGAGTGCTGAGGCAGTGTCAGCAAAGACTGACAGAACCCAAAAAGGCAAAATTTTTCCATTATTCACATCAGAGTGTTAACTTGGGGTGCTGCTGTTTACCTAAACGTAAATGCCTTTTATTTATGAAAATAATGCGAGGTTAAATATGCATAATAAACATTCTTACTTGCACTGTTAGTCAGAAAGGCTTGTTTTTATGTTCATAACCTTATATACATGTGTTTGAGTGCTTCAACCAAAGCACAATTATTCAAGCTAAACATTTAAACAATAGTTTTGGTTATTATGTGGCAAAGTCAAGATTTTTTTCTTTTAAATGACATGTCCCGTGCAGTAGAACTGGAACATTATATATATGCAACAAACCAGGTCTCTCAGATTAGCCTTCTCTCTCTCTACCTTCATGTTCAAAATTCGTTGTAGCACTTGGGGAAAAAAAATGAATTCTAGAGTTTATAGTGAAAATACTATGCATGTTTCTGTATGGCTGCTAGTAAACAGCAACTTAAACAATGATCCTTTTGTAAGAAGATCAGTTGAATGCAGAAGAACACTAAAAGTGTAAGAACTTGGGTGATTCCTATTGTAATATTTTTAAGAGATATTTCAGAACCTGTAAATTAAACTTTTCTAGCTCATCTAGCCATGTTACATAATATACATAGCCAGTTAAGTACAGCTGTCCTCTAATACCTGTGTAAAAACAAAGATTATCAGAATTTGTAAATAATGTACAATCTGTAAAATGTTTTGCAAAAAAAAAAAAGAAAACAAAAAACCTTGTATTTGAAATGACAGTATTTTTATGTATGGATAGCACAGCAACAACTGTGAATGATGTTAGAACACTTATTTTTAAACATGCATAGCAACGTTGATACTTTGAGCAATATGAATGCCTCTTACTGATACCAATGAACTCTGCTCCCAGCAAGCACAACTGGTAAACTCCTCTCTCAAGTAGCTGCAGTAACTTAGCTGTTCTTCAGTCTCCTGCTTAGCTTGGAACAATCTGACCAGCCAGCTTCCTCTGTGACCCGTGTTTACCAGGTATTTCATGATTAAATAGACAGCTAATCAAGGCACCTTCGTTTTTATATTTGACTCTGCACTCCATGTATGTATGTACGTAATATTTGCTAACTAATATGTGATAACTCGTTTTAACTTTACCTAGGGTGCCTATTTATTTTTTTATAAATGTCCCCCCAGCTATAGATTTGTATAAGAGCCTAGACAATTTTTTGTAACGGTAAAGATATTAACAAGTCTTGTAATTAATATATTTTTCAGTCTTTAGAATTATTTTCTCGCAAAGTTCTGCTTGTTCAAAATATCAAGATAAAAATCTAAAATCTTTTGTCGTCTCTTCTTTTTGTGTTCCACATTTCAAAAAAAAAAAAAAAGCTGGCTTTCCAGAACTACATCTTTAACTTGACATATAATGCTGCTACTGATGGCTGAAAGATTTTGTGGAGATGGTGGTTTGGTTACCTTTTCTGAACAGTAAAAATGAATCTTTTCAAGTATTTGTTCATAAAACTGTTAAAGTAGCTATGATCTGCACAAAGCAATTTTTATACCATAATCCCACAGATTTGGTGACAAGTGATTGACAGATACTTGAGCTACCTTACTACCTTGACTAGGGATAAGCAAAATTTGCCTGGATCTGTGTACTTAGGAGCTTCATGTACCTATGGAATAGCTGGAGCCCAATGCAGCACAAGCCTGCACTTTGTTAGCTCTTGAGTTTTCTGAGACAAGCAAAACCTTTATTTTCAGATCTGGCTGAAGGAGAAAACTAAATTAGTGGAAGATACCTTGAAATTCAATTGTCTAAGCCTTAATAGCCTTTAAATCTCACCTGTCTTCCTTATCAAAAGAGAAATGGAGCAACATTACAGTCCTTTCCTGATAGGTTGGTCCCTGGGGATTTCACTTTTGGTATCATGCTGGAGTGGGGGATAAAAACAAGTAGTGCATGTAGTGAACTTATGTCTTTAATAGCTTTATTATTCTGGTGTTTGTGAGAATGCAATCACAAACCAGGGCTGCTATGCACCACTCATCTCACAGTTACCAGCACCTCTGGCCCAACACCTCTGTTTTTACACATGAAACAAACCACTGCCAATAGCAAAATTGTCTTAACGATCAAAGAAGAATAAAAGTCCACTATTGCATTCCAAATCCTATTTAACTTGATCTTGGCCTGTTTTCATTGAATGTCTGGGAAGACACTGACTCACTCTGCACTTTCCAGTCTGTCCACTCTAGTTATTTTGTTATATGTACTCCTGGGAAAAAAAACCCTAACCAAGCATGGATCATACTTCACAGACTAGAAATTAGAATTCCCAAGGGAAAAATGCTAAAGAAAACTGAATCCCCTTCATCTACAGCTGGAACACCGTCTTCCCCCAAACTTGCCCTAGCAAAAAGCTCACTCCAGGTGCTCAGCTTCTGTTTCTTTCTCCAAAGTCTGCAAGAGCCTCCTGCTTTAATACCGGTTTGAAAGTCTCTCTCTACTGACACAGAGGAAATTGATGTTGAAACCTCTTAATTACGCCCATAGATGGATGGTGAGGTGGAGGAGGGATCTTTATGTGTCATCTGCCAGCGACTCAATGCTGCTCTTGTAAGTTCCTCCTTCAGTTTCCAGCAAGGAAATCAAAACGTGATTTACCTTAATCAGTAAGTAAGGACAGGACACCACTGCTGGGTTACACATGGACTTGTTTATATATGTATACACTTACACGTATAAATATTGAGCCTGAGAGGGCTCAGTAACTGCTGAAGGTAAAGAAACGAACAAGAGAGAAAGGTACAAGAGAGAACCAACCAGCATCAACCCATCAGGCCTAACTCTCTGGAAATAAAACAGCTGGCTAAGCTTCCTCTGAAAGAACAGGTCTGAGCTACAACTTCAGTGTACATAAGAGCTGGGTTTTATTGTCAGCCACTCTGCAGGGTGTTCTTTCGGTGGATTTTACTCCAGCAGCGCATACTTCCATTTCTGCACAGCAAACCTTCAGGTACTGATCACAACAGCACGGTCAGTCCGTCGTAGGTGAGCTTTAAGGCACAGCTTAGGACACATGAACGGGATACAGGTAAAACCTGAACAGTAACACTTGAGACACACGGAGATCGACCACGATACACCGTATAAAAATATGCTCCCTCCATCGAGACTCAAGCGGAGTCGTGTTCCCAGTTGTTTATCCCTCACAAATGGTGCTCCTCTTCCACCGCCTGTGTTCATAAGGTGCGAAATAGGTGAGAATTCCCTGGGTGGCAATGGCCCTGCAGGGAACAGAAAGGCCTGGTTATGTTTGTGGTGTTGCATGCCGAAAAAAGATCGGATAGTAAATCCCGCAAACAAATAAATAAAGCTGTGTGTGGCTTGGAATTAGCTCCCAGTTTCCTGCGAGGCATTTGTGCTCCCGAGGCCTTCTGAGGCGGGGCTGGGGGAATGCCAAGGCTGCTCCCAGCGCCCGCTCCCGGAGCGGGGCCTTCCCTTCACGTCGGGGCTTCTCGACCGACCGACAGACAGACTGACCGACCGGCCGACAGACCGACCGCCGCCGCACGCCGCCTCTCACCTGGGCCGCGCCCTCAGGGCAGCAGGTAGATAAACAGGAAAAGCGCCAGGTCGAAGAGGATGAAGAGCCACAGGTCCAGCCAGTAGGACTGTCCCGACATGGATCGCGACAGCACCCGCCCGCCATCGTCCTGCTGCTGCTGCGGCTCCTGCTCCCGCTCCCGCTCCCGCTCCCGCTCCCGCTCCGGCTCCCGCTCCGGCTCCCG
>JAHLSL010000020.1:26607698-26664901 GCA_025920805.1 Petroica traversi
GCAAGCCCTGCCATAGGCACAAACTCTGCCATTCCCGCCTCAGGCAAACCGTGCAAGCCCTGCCATAGGCACAAACTCTGCCATTCCCGCCTCAGGCAAACCGTGCAAGCCCTGCCATAGGCACAAACTCTGCCATTCCCGCCTCAGGCACCGCCCCTCCATCGCCGCCTCAGCCAAAGGCCGGCAATCCCTGCCTCAGGCACCGCCCTGCTATTCCCGCCTCAAAGCTCCGCAATTCCTGCCTCAGGCCCTGCCCCCATTCCCGCCTCAGGCACCGCTCCGCCCCTCTCGCCTCAGGGCTTTTGCGGTAAAGACGCTGGACATGGAGAGTACTGCTGCTTGCTTGTCCCTCAATTTTTGGGACAAGTGATGCTTGTGCCGGCTTCCCCAGTGCTGGTGACTGACATTCCTTCCTGGGCGCTGCTCCCGGACAGGTGAGATGCGGACCCTGGGGAAGAGCAGGCGGTCCGTCCTGTCAGACCGTGTTGGTCTTGTCCTGCCCCCTGTGCTGGGTCTTATGTGGAAATACACAAACACGAGTTCGTCCCGGTGCGGTTTCTAGGAGTGCAGATGATGCCCTGAGAAAAACTAGAAGACCTTTCGGGAAATCCTGTGCTGAAGAAGTTCAGGAAAAGGGAAACTGTTTCAAGATACACTCTTCTCCTTGAAGGTTAGCTGGAGCTTGTGCGGTGAACAAACGTGGAGAAGTTCATGTAGATTGTGTATTCTTCGTGCTTTATTTGCACAGCACGCAGCTGTAGAAGTAAATAAAAATAAAGGAAGTGGCACAACCTTGTGCCACACTCACAGCTGGGACGTGCCGCCCTCAGTCCTTCCAGTGTATATTGAAATCAGGGCTATTATTTTTGTGTCCAGAAAAATGACCAGAAACCCAGGGGTATGTGAGACGAAACCTTCCTCTTAGTAGCTATTACCCCTTTTCCACCACATATTAAAAGATAAGGCAGAATGCCAGTGGGTGTTTCTGTACAGAACTTACTTCTCTCAAACAAGCACTTAAGGGTAGCAGCTTTCCTTAATAAGTTCTGTCAATAGAAATAAGGATGGATTTGTCTTTATAGCAAGTATTGGTAAAGTATGTGTTGTAGATAAAGGATGCTAGAGATTTGGGGTGAAACAATGGCAGTGCTTCCTTTTAAAGCCTTGTCCCCATCTATATTATCTCATTTTTTAATGTTTTCCCATTCTTTTGCACAATATTAAAAACGCAGAGAAACTGTTTCTTAATATAAAAATATTTGCAGGGAAACAAAGTTTCCATTTGAGAGCTTATGCAAAAAAAATTTGAAGTTCTGCCTACACAAAATAGTTTCAGCAGCCTTTTGTATTGTGACGCTTCGGTGGGACTTGGTACATAAGACATTTTCACATTTAGCATTTGGTAACTGGAGTTTTTTTAGTCAAGGTTTTATTCACATAAAAAAACAGCCTATGTTTTCAACAAGGCTAGGTAACTGCAGGTGGTGTGAGGGGATGGAAGGGGGGAAAAAAACCCAGCACAGAGGATGTGTAGAAAATAGCCTTTTATTGTTTCTTCATTCTGGTGCAGTTCTGTGTGAAGTGCTTAGGCCCTTTTGAAGTACCTCTTGGATTCAACTCCTTCATATACGTAGGTCTGTTAAGAAATTAGGATGGAAAATCAGTGGCTGGAATTGGAAAGTTTCATTTCCCAGATATAGTTCAGAGAGTTTTAAAATTTTTTATAGTGGGCTTGAAATTTTTAATTAAAGATAAATGAGGTTATTGGGTTTGAAGAAAATATTTTATACTTTTAGAAAAGCTCTCAAAACTTTTTCTGTTCATTCCATTGCAAACTTGTATGTAAATGACTTCTTAACTCACCTGAACAAGTTCATCACCCACGATTTCTCTGGTTGCTTTAAGCACTTTTCCGTTGTCTTTCCTGGTAAATGTGGCCACAAGTTTATTTCCTTCCATGGCCCAAGCACCCTGTGATGGAAAAAATCCCAAATATTTTGCAACAATTATGACACTGGTTTGATTTAAAGGCTGCAGAATGCTTAAAAGTGAAAAAAAAATTAAAACAGTGTAATAATGCTTTCTAGAAAGGTTGTAAAAATGAAATTTTAATAAAACCATTGGCTTATTTAAATACACAGTAGCCAAGCTAGGTGTTTTTTACTGGTCAAAGCACTTTATTTTAATTAAGTGTATCAACAGAGATTTGTAATTTCTTAGAAATACCCACTCTGCACTCTAGGTGGTGAACTTGAGTACTAGAAAAAGTAAAATTGCAAATCACTTAGATTTCATCTCGTGAAAATTGCTACTTGCTCTGCTTTTTGGGCTCTCTCTGCAGCCCTGAGATCCATGGTCCAGTGTTGAACCATTAATAGTAAAGACTGTCTTGTGCTGCAAGCGTTCCTGGACCAGGTTCAGTGGAATTTAAATTAAAAACTAGGAAGACAAATCATTCATCTTGAAACTGTGCTTCACTAAGTTTCTATCACATAACAAATACTGAATTATGTGGAAAGACTCTTACAGAAAGCTCGGTCCCGTCAGCCAGGCTGTACTCAAAGTTGACTCCCAGGGTGAATTCAATCTCTATGTTTCGGAAGTTGCTGGCTTCTTTGACGTGAAATTTGTCCCCATTTTGTTGGATGGTGAGCTTCAGATTGTCATGGGCTCCCAGCTTTCTTTTCATCATGCCAATACCTAAAAAAAAGCAGTTGACATAAATCAGAAAAAACCCCCCAAACTTCTAGAGCATCCCATTTGTCCCTCTTCAGTGAATTCTGTGTGGCCAAGTGAGTTTTTTCCAGCATTCTGACAGAAATTTTTGTCCTTCAATTTTAATTTAGGCCATACCCACTGATGCACATATAACACAAATCAATGTCTGACTGGAGTGTTTAGGTTTATATCCATATAAAGCAGTTTGTACAAACTGAAAGTAATATATCAGGATGTTACAATCACTTGAATCAAGTGTTTCTCTGAAACTGCAGAACAATTATTTCCTCCTTGTGTAATTTTTGACCTGGTTTAATGCTGTCAAAATAATAGTCCAGCTATAGAATTCTGTTCAAAGTTTATCCATTCAAATTATCTGAGCTTTTTTTCTCCAATATAGACTTAGAGGCTCATTTTTTCTGCTGAAATAAATTTGGAATTAGTTAAGATGCTCAAGATTAACACAGTGTAGTTAAAATCAGAACATTTCTCAGCATCTTGCCTCCCTGCCCCAGAATATTTTGAAAATAAATGAGGGGGCGGAGCAGCCAAGAGTGAAAGGAGAGGCTGGTCCCAAGGTAGTTCTCAGACAATTTGAATTTGTATTCAGCTGGAGTGGAATTTTTCCTGCTGGATTGGAAAAGGGAGCCTTACCCATTGCCTCCATGAACTTCTCATAGTTCTCGTTTCTGTCGATTTTCCAAGTGCCGTCGAATGCCATGGCTGTGCCTGCAGGAGAGCTGCTCTGCAAGGAATGAGTCTCTGCACGGGGAATTTATGCACTGCCTTATCTGGAGAGCAATTGACAGGATGATGTGGCTGAGTAAAGCTCAACTGATGCACTGACCTCTGCAAGAAATTCACTGTAGTTGAATCAAATTCCCAGTCCAGACCACACTGCATGCTGAATCTCACTCATTGCCCCCAGATGGTGGCCGTATCTTTATCTCACTTAAGAATTGCTAATCCATTCATTCTATCCACCATGTGTAATAAAAATCAGGTGTCTAGTGAAAGTAATAATTAAACCAACAGCATTGCTTGACATTTTCCATCTCAGTTGCATCTTCAAGCTTGTGGGAAAGCCTTTATGCAACTGGGGTTGATATTATTTACACAAAAAAGCAAACACAAGTCTCTACTTTGTCCATTATAATTTGGTGGGGGTCTGTTCTGCTCAACATAACAAGCACAGGGCAGAGGATTTACTGAATGTCTGCAGGTTGTTTCAGAAAACTCACCTCTTGCTGCCTAACACTGAGCTGTGACAAACTGGGACGGTAGTCTCTAGTAATTTGATCACTTTTTACTATATATATAATTTAAATTCTCAGCAGCTTCTACACATTTTCTTCATTATCATGAATTCAATGGAGAAACCATCCAGGTGGAAGGTGTTCAGGCTGTTTAGTCCTAATGCTGGTGAGGGAAGTACCTCAAAACGTGCATTTACAACAACACTTAGATCTTGTGTATAGTTTTCACATGTAGGTTTCTTTCCACAATTTCATGCAGTTTTTGATCACCTAAGTAACTCACAAAATGTTTTAGCCCATGCCCTAAGCTGTGCCAATCATGTATGCCCATCTTACCCTTCAAGCAGCTCAGAAACTTTATTCTAAGAGTCAGATTATCTGTTTTTATTGCACTGGAGTGTATCTTGACCTTTGTAGTTGCCATTGTCAGTCTTCTACTATCTGTGTAGTATATAAACATAAACAAAAACACCCAGTGCTAAGTTATAGTTCATCCAAGCAGTTGTTAGATAAGACAACTGATAACTCTTTACGGTCTTTGTAGAAAAGTTCTTTCTGGCTGCAGTTGTAGAGCAGCTTCTGCAGATTTAGTAGAAAATTGAGGCCTAAAATAACAGAAGTTGCTCACTATGACAAAATATGGCTTTGGTTTTTCACATGTACTAGAATCATACAATATACACTTCATTTAGAGTTCTTTCATCTTCCTATAGAAGCTGGTTTTTGTTCTAAAATCATAATTAAAATCGGTTTATAGATATCTTCTTTTAGTTTGAATGTTCCACTACCTTTTTCCTTCTTTTGTCTCCCTCTTCCTTGTGTGGTTTTCAGAGCTACAACTTTTTCTTCAATGGTGCAGTGGAATCTTGCTTTCTAGTATTGCTGTTTTCATGACAGTTTTGAAAGCTGAGGGTGTGTTCTTGGCTATGTGGCTTTCTTCAACGTGCCGGCTTCAGGGCACTGAAAATGGATAAACTTATTAATTTTGAAGTTTGATCTTAAGATAAGGTGGATGGCAATCAATTATTAACTTATATGGTTATGCCAACCTCATTCTGCCAATCTGTGACCATCATAGCAAGCTGTATTGTGATGTCAATCGACAATGAAGTTCCAAAGATCAGAGTGGCAAGAAGACTTTTGCAGTGGGTTGTATTCCACTCTCCTGTTTATTGTTTTGTGGCTTGTACTCGAGTTGTTCTGACTAAAATTAGCTAGCATAGTAGAACTCTTGGGTTGGTTAAGGCTTGGTGCCAGCATAAACATAATCTACTCATGAAAATATTGATTTATATAATAAGAGATTAATTCCTGATAAAACCATGCGGATTGACTGTGCAATATTTATGCGTGTTTTCTACTGAATGATTCTTCATTATGCCTTGGGATGGGTTGCAAAGATGGATCCCTTACTGGGAAGTTCCACTAAGCATTTTGAACCCCATTACTCAATTTTATTTCAATGTGGTAAATAGACAATTCTATGCCAGTAAAGCTAATTTAGACACAACAATGAGTGGCCTACCAAGAAGGAGCTTGATGGAACCTAACTGATGCCACATCTTGGATAAATAATTTTAAAGTACATATTGCAGTTGGGAGTTGCATTGCAGCAGGAGTAGATCCTACTTGAGCTAGATGTTGTCCTACTCCAGCTGCCTGTTTGCTGAATTTTTGCTTTTATTTTGGTTCAGGGAGGATCACCTGGGTGCTGCTAATGTGAAATCTGTTCAGCAAGAGAATTCAGCATTTGAGGATTACCTAGAAATTTCCAGTGAGTACAGATCCATTTGTGTGACTAGGTAGTAGTGGGCTGTGGGTCTTAAAACTTTTAACTGTCTGTATACACTGCTTTTTAATTACTGTGTAATGGCTCTGCTCCATAAAGTGCTGCAGTTTTGAGAGTTTTTTATTGGAGAGAGCTGAAGTGCGTGAGTTAATAAGATCCAGGTTGAAAAAACCTAGGAGCAAAATTTAGGATTAAAACAGTAACAACCCTGGTATTTACTTTATCAGTTTCTGTTTGCTAAAATGAATCCTAGGATTACCTAAAATAATAGAATTTGGTCTTGTTTCAATGAAAAAAGGGCGACAGTGAACAATTGCCAATAAAAACAAGTGTGCTTTTCCAGAAAAGGTTGTAAGAGTATCTGAGTATTAGTGACACTTGTCACATAGAGACTGATGTACCAGTTATCCCATGAGGTTTTGTGTCAGGTTTTTCTAAGGGTATTTAAATTTATCTCTAAACATTCCTGTATTCCCCAATTTCTTATTGTTTAGAATTTGAAATGTGATCATAGGGTGGGGTAAAGTTATAGTCCAGTGGGTTAAGAATGTACAGTATTGAAAGTGTGCATCAGTCATTTCAGTTTCTCCAAAATCTGAAATGCACTTTGAGCTCATTTCAACATAACTTTTAAATTATTGTAAACTTTTTCTCTTGGCTTTATCTCTCCAAACCCTACAAAAGTTTATCGTGATTATCTGGATTAGTGGCTTGAATCTAATTTCATCTGTATAATAGTGAGCTTTAGAGTTCTTCTGAGTGCAGCATTTTAGCAAGAGAGCACCCTGTATGGCTAAGATATTTAAATATTTATATTTGCAAAAGGAAAAGGTTGTTTCAGATTAAAATTATTTTCTTCGTGCTTTGTGTAAAAGTAGAATGGGCACTCAGATTCTGGTTCTCTTTCCAACTCAGAAATGGACTTTCCATGTGACCTTGGTCAGAGTTACCCTTCTACTTATCTGTGAAATGAACTTTCATTAAGAAGCTCTATATAGTGCAAAATAAATTGCCAGTGACCTCATTAACAACCACAATAAAAGGATCCTGAATGCTTATATGGAAATATATCACACACGTGTGAACTAGTGGGATGGTTTAACCATGGATTTTACTCCTAGAATTTGATGGTATGAAACAAGAGAAATCTGTGTAAACTGTAGATTTTTCAACCCATTATGAACCTGGGGTATTTTTCAGCTGAAGTGGTTCTGAAGTTCTGTGTGTGCTAAGAATTGTTGGTATTCTCTGAAGGGCTGAAAAACTCAGTGACTGTCACATTCCATAAGTCTGCCCCTAAAGCTTACTGCTGGAAGAAACTCACTCATGGGGGGTTTTCCTAAAAATCTGAAAGGGTGAGGTTTCATAGGAATGCGAAATGCAGTAGCTGTCATCGCTGTCAGTAAAAATGTGGCTGTGGGGAAAGAGCTTTTGTCTTTTCCATTTGTTAATGAGACATCACAGCCTTACAAGAAAATAAAGAACTCGTTTAATGTCCATTCACCTCTTCAATAAAACTGCCCTTGCTCAAGGTCGTGTTCTTTCCAGGGCTGAGTAAGAAATGTGTCCCTGCTGCAAACACTACCACTTCTCAGAAGGGAATTCAAACCTCCAGCAGGCCAGAAAGGCTGAGCAGGGGCATGACTGGGCTGGGGAGGGGCTGGAAAGGTTGTAGTGCCAGCAGCAAACGGTGACCTGATGTTTGTAGATGCGCACAGGCAGTAGTGCAGTTGCACTCATAAATTGCAGTTGGTTTGAGCAAACAGTGCCTGTGTTTTGTGCCGAGCTAAATCTGGCCCTTCATAACTTCTTGAATGAGCCTGCTGTGCGTCAGGGGTGTACATACCTTCTGGTTTTGCCTAGAGCTAAAAAAAGTCAGGCCAGAAGTGTTGCTGTGTAGCACCTAATAGGCAAAGAACAGCAACTGCCAAGAAGCCGCCTGGTCCAGAATTACTTCTAGGATCAGCAGTTTGTGCAAGATGAGGCTTTGGTTGTCAAAAATATTTTTATTTCCAGAGTTTTGGTTGAAGTCACTGGCATCTTTCTTGCAATTGATATGCCCCAGGAATGGATACATGGGGGTAGAGGGTGAGGATACATCTGTGTACCTCTTGTGTTTGCTGGTTCTGCTTTCTGTCAGAAATAAACTGGTTTGTGACTACTCTCAGGAGATGCAGCTCCAGTGCTCTCTAGTGGTCAGTGGCACTGAATTATTTGTTGCAGTTGTTAAACAAGGACTATTTTACTGCTGGCTGATCTCGGCAGTACTCAGAAGCATCTTGATATTAACAGAGACATTTTTCTCTTCAGGATTTCTAGGACCTAAGTTACTATGAAATATAAATTTACAGAAGCAATGATTTGAATCAGGCACTGGAAATTCCACCTCAATAACATTAATTAAAAAACAGTAAAATTTGACATCATCCTTTTTATTTTAAAAGGCATGAAAACAGTACAAAGAGAAGAATGAGGAAATAAGCAATAAGCAGCAGTCTGACCGCAGAAAATAAGCTGACTCTTATGTTCTCTGGCAGCTGTACAATAAGTAGGACTAATGATTCTCTTCAGTAATGTAACTGGCTTTATTCTAAGAAGTTGTGAGACAGAAGCAAGAGAGAACACGTAACATTCAGAAGACTTTAATACTGCTTAAAGGCAAAACATAATATACAGAGAAACCCCTTAACCTAGTACAAAAATACTGTGCCCAGAAACTATATATTTGTTCAGGTATTTTTAAAAGATAGAAGAATACAAACAGACAAACTCAGTGACTAGTGACTGTGATTAAGGTTTTTATTAAACTATAATAGGAATGTATGTTAAAACTATTTACAGTGCATTTCAAACTACATTCTTTAAGAGACACGTGCAGGTGTCTGCCATGTGAATACAAAGAGGACTCAAATTCTAACTTCAGTTCCATCTGTAAGGTACCTTGGCCATCAGTGGGAATAGCTGAACACAGCAAAGAGCAGGTCAGGCAGCTGTCACCAAGCATAAGGGTTTGGCCCCTCTTTACAGGTAAAAAAAAGGTGGATTTGACCTATTCTTTCACTTTCTATACAGCTCAACCCAGCTCCCAGTGAGGTAAATGGGAATCACAATATTGACTTGAGGTGGGCATCTGAGCATGCGTGAGGCCCTGGCATGCCAAGCTCGTGCTGTGGGAGTTAGTGGGAACCAGGAATTACAGAGCATTGTCACATAAATACACATTTACATACAGTGATACTCAGATGCAAGTTTATCTACGGAAGCAAACTTCCTTATGTGGAAAACAAATTTCCCCATGCAATTTCCATCCACCTCGCAATGACCAAGTTAAAATATCCTGCTGTCAAAATTTGCTGCATTTAGAAAGGGTTACTACTTTCTAGGCCAGATTTTGTGATGACTCTTCTTCCTGTCAAAATCCAAACCAAAAATCCCAGCCCTTATTATTTACCATACTCTGGCCAGACTCATGCTGCTACTCAAGATTATGTTTCAAATTAGTGCAAGCCCCTGAAGAAGTACAGCATGGAACTGGGAAATAAAGCTGAAACCTTGTGAATGTAAACTGCATATGATTTGACGTGAAGAATAAAACTGCAGCATCACAGAGATAAGACTCTAAACGAATACTGCTATATAAAATTGCTTGAAATATGAGGTCTTTATAAAACCTTTAAAAATGTGAATTTATAATGAGTGAGGCAATTTATCTCCATAAAAAAAAATCTCTGCTCTCTTCTTATGCCTAACTGGAAGGGACAGCAGCTGGATCACTCTTCTAATTTTAGGGGCCTAGATCTGACTCTTCATTATTTTTCTGCCTAATGGGTTGGAAAATCAGTTACCTGCTAATTTTGACAAACCTGATGTATGAATTAGCTAAGTGTGCTGAATTTGTCAGTTCATGTCTCTGACAGGTAATATGCACTGGGTTGGAATTCAGAAGAAGCATGCAATTATCAGGGGGTGATGCATATAATCAGGCTTTGGTTCTCTCTTTTAAGGAGAAATCAGCTGATAAGCAGTGAAATTGTTTGCTTTTATCAGTAGCTCACTTGTACATGCGCTCTGTGAAGATATGAGTTGTCTGCTCTTAACTAGAAACTGCTTCTAATTAAAAACTAACACCATCTCCAAAATCAACATTACATTATTTACCCCCTCTTTCTTTAATTGCGTGAGATAATAGAAAACATGGGCCTTCTACAGCTAATATTGCATGTGTGCTAGATTTCCTGGAAAAGAAATGGTACCTGCAGCTCAAGAGCCTCACTGTCATTCGGAATTAGAAGAGGTAGGGTTAATCAGTAATTTTGTGTATGTTAATAAATGTAGCTTCTTTCAGAACAAACAGAAATAAAACTGTACTTTAAGCATTAAACTGTGCTGTGGAGTGAGTTTGAAAGACAATATGTTTGCATCTGAGATCAAGTGGGATACTAACTTAGTTGTCTATTAAGAATTAGTGGGACAAATTCTTGTACCCAGAGACTTAGATCTCACATGTGCCAATGGTTTCAATGGATTTAAGGATGAACGGACAAAGTGATAAACTCTATTTCAGCTGGTTTCTTGTGTAAGCCACACTAATTGTTAACAGCTAGACAATAAAAATTGGGGAGAATGTGTTTGGGAGCTGACTGAAATAATGAGATACACAGCTCATGATGAAATTAATGACAACAGCATGGCTGTAAATGCATCAGCTGGCTTTTAAAATGTTGAATTCTGAAGACAATGAATTTCTAGCAGGAAGCCTGCTGTAGCCAGGCTGAGTTTGGGGATTTTTTCCATATTATCCCCTGTCTACACTATGAAAGGAAGGAGCAGTTTCTGCAAGTAATTCACACAAAGCCAAGACACAGATCCAGCACACTCTGATTTTGCCTTCAGACAGAATAAACTACTTTGTAAAGGCTTTAAATTTCATGAAATTCAGCACTACGCTTTTAAGGTTCTTAAACCAGTGGTTTAAAGGCTTTGGTTTTGTAGAAATATATACAGATACAGGTGTGTTATGATATTTAAATGTTTATTTATTAGGAACCGTATTTATGCATATGCTCCAACATTTATAGTGGAAGAGATTCTGTGGGATAAATGTGTACAGATATGTAACTAAATATATGCACATACTGTATAACTGTTCCTTTTAAGTGAACCTTTAAAAAAATGTAACATCACACCCTTTTTCAAGTCAAAGGTAGGAATCCAGCACTCCTTTGTAGCATTTATAAATTTAGTTATAATAAAGCTTTGCTGAATACACAATATAGCAAAGAAATACTGGAATATTAATGTCAAAGTTACATCACTACACTGTGATATCATCATAGTTATCTGCTGTGTTGTCACCGTGAGTTACTGTCTCAACCATAACAGCAAGAATACACCTTTATATACATATATTATTCCTATTTAAATTAAATACGTATCTCATCAGTTAACATAATAATTATATTTCGGTATTTCAAGCACTCAAGGAAAAGACTATACAAGGACTATGCAAATCCTGAAGTAAAGTTTTTTATTTATCAAAAAGTACCTAAAACCTTTTTGTGGGGGTTATGTTGGGATGGGCAGGCTGCTGTCACGTGCATACTCTGTATGCATAGAAATGCACATAGGGAGCATTGCAAAACAGTAGTCCTGGAATTCTTAGTGAGTGTTGAAATCCACCCTTTTTTTTTCATTTGGGGGGACAGAATCAGGAAAAATACTACTGCAGAAAAATATTTTCAGATTCACAGCTGCAGTAATTTATTGTTGGTGCTCACTAGAGAAGCTTGAGATAAGACTTAATCAGCGAGAAATAATTTAGGGTGGTGGAAGTGCTGATGACTGTCAGAATACCTTATTCTACATTTTAATAAATATCAACTCTATAACTTAGTATCATCAAACATTTTGAAACATTTGCTTCATCTTTTTTTTAGCTTCTGGCATAGTTTATCTAAATGAAGAAATTGATAAAAAGGGGGTCTTTTCCCTTTGTCAAGAGGTTGACAGCCTCCTAGGAAGAAGAATTTATTGCCATTTCCAACTAGAATTTTCTGGATTATTGTGATAGAACTCAATTCCCACACTTCAAAGTGCAATGCCAAATATGCTACTTTTGCCAAATACAATTGCTGATTTTAACTACAAAGGCATTATTACAGATGAAACAACTGAAAGGTTTTGTGTGTCTCTGTGCAGCCAAAGTTACATATACTGCTAACGCATTTTAGACTGCTGACATTCATCTCCTTATCCTGTCTACCTAAAGAATAGTGCTCTACTTGTATTCCTCTTTTGAGATTTGTCCAATGTGTACATTTTCTTTAATTTGTCCCCATTTCAAAACCATTTTTATTAATCATCTTCATTTAAATAATACACCAGGGTTTTTTTTTTTTCCTAGTGCAAATTAATTGATTTCTTACTTTTCAGAACATTGATGCCTCACACACAAATGGCAAATCCCTGTAGCACTCTTGGCTATTTTTGCTTTTGGTATTATTTTTTTCTTATTTCTTCAAGACGCTATGATTAGCCATTTTTAGCTAATGTTAAAAATTACTTTTAAGAGATGTTAACATAAAACTTTCTTCTAAGTGGTCAAAGCCATTTCATAGAAACACTGGCCTGAAGAATCAGTCACTGATGGTCACCAGGAGTGTGCCCTTCCTGCATTGTTCTGATTCAGCTTTCACCTCTTGCTCTTGCAGTCATTCTGTTCTGCCTGTGATCCAGTCTGTTGGTTAGATGATGTTAAAATCAACTTCCAAATGGAGTTAAAACCAACACTCTTGGTGTCTTGTTTCCGTTTCACTGTGTGCTTCTTGCAGCTTTCTGTGGAGCTGTTCTTCCACGGCAGCCCATCAGTTACAGTGGGGCATTTCATCAGTCTTCAAGCAGTTTCCATTGGGCACGGATAACTATGATACCTCTACCGCAAAACTCCTGAGACTCCCACTGCCTACTAATTCACAGGGGTCTTAGACATTTCTTCAGGTGGGGTAACACATTTGCTAAGACATCCATCTAACAGGGAAAAAACCCAAACTCTACTGGGTGCGCAGGTTTTGGGGCTTTTCACCTCAGAGCCCAGTTCTGCTTTCTGAGAGAGGTCAGCAACAGCTTATGCTGGAATAGGCTCCCCAGAGTGAGTTCCAATCTTTTTTCTGAACCTCTGGAAAGAGAACAGGCAAGCCTGCTCAGTACTTTTACAACATAACGCAGCAAGATGGGAAGAGGGAGAGAAAAGGTGCAAAATGCAGTAGTCTTTCAGATACTGGCCACAACATGATCACTAAACAACTATGTACATCTGTGAAGCAACAGGCTCTTGGGCACAGTCAGTCCTGCACCAGTACCTTCTGTGGGGTAGGGTATCAAAAACCACCCCTGCAGGTCTTTTGCCATCTCAGTCAGATGTAATAAAAGAAACATACGGTCTTCAGGTCATCTCAGCATCTACATGGCCATGCTATATCTTGAAATGTGGAGAAATAATACAGCAGTGGCAAAACATAAGCCAAAGTCATAGAGTGTTTAGCAAAATGCAGTACTCCCCTATTACTGTGTCTCCTACGTCAACTTGAGCTTGTAGTGCTGAAATCGTCTCAGTTCCGTTTGCCTTGGTTGCTTTCTCCATTAATCAGGTTCTTCTCTTGCTGCTCGGCCAAGGCTTGCCATTTCTGCCTGTTTTTTCTGCAGCCATCCAGCAAAGGGGAGCAGGCCTCTGACACGTGCGTTAGGGCCTGAAATCAATCAAGAACACGGAAAACAGATTGCATTTAATTTTTAATTTAAAAATTGAGAATAAACACATCTCTCATATTTTTTTCAGATTTCTGAACTTAGGGGAAGACTTGTAGATCCTTAACTGCACTGGTTACCTAACACAAGAGCTGGATACAGTTAGGATTAGGATCACTTGGTGACTGTAGGTATGAGTAGCAGTGCATATTTCAGAGAAAATAATTCCAGTTTTTCTGGTCTTTTCATAAGTGGAAAGGTAAAACTCTTCCCTAACAGGAAGAGGTATACATGTTCAGGCTCTTGAACTGTGGGCATTCCAGCCTGCTCAGGTGTTCTGTTAAAGAATTTTCTGTTTGTCCAGTCTGTACCTTTGCAGGGACACTCAGTCTGCTTTCAGTGGAGATAGATTTCTGAGGCTTCAAAGCAAAGGCTGCCTGATTTTCCTGACAGTTTCTAGAGCACAAAACCACTTGATTTTCAGGGACAGCACCTAGTAGCTCCCAATCCTTTCTTTCCATCCCTTTTTCCTTTCAACTGGTAAATGTGTAGTATTTTTAGAAAAGCTTATTGGGTGAGAGGGGAAAATTCAAGTAATCATCCTATTTCTCACACTGGAAGGTTCTTAAGAATTCAGATATCTGTTCATCTCCTTTCTTTTTCTTACTTGGGTTTCTGTAAAATACTTGCTACAGTTCAAATAAACAGACTTTCACTCTAATGTTGTACTGGTTAAAAGAAAAAATCAGAAATTACTATGTTATGTTTCACACTATATTTAACCAAGCAGCTTCTCGTACAGTTTGTGACCAGGACAAAACAGCATTTCAGTGAATTCTCTTATGCAATGCTTTGGTGTGTGATGAGAGTGAAGAAAAAAATTGGATGGGAAATGTTAAATTTGGGTACATTTCCTATACATAGCATATCAATTTTCGTATGAAGAATTCCACATTCTTTAAAACTTTTAAACCACAATTTTTTGTTGATGCACTACCTGGATACTATTATTTTCCTAGAGGTCAAAGCATTAGTTTTGTGACTTTTCCTGATAATCCAGAATACAACCCAGGGATGTAACACCAATGGCACAGAGCACAGCAATTACTACTAGGTTTAAAAAAATTCTAACAAAGTAAGTTCATATGACAAATATACAACTAATTATTAATAACAATTTCTTCAACAGAATAATGAACCATATGTAATATAAGATAAAAATATTTTTAACTAAGGGGCTAGTTTTTTATTTGATTTTTATTCTAATTTTAAATCTGTGTCTGCAAGTGAGCAACTCTGTTTTTATGTATTTGCTGTTCTTCCACGAGCACCATACCTCATACAGCTGCAAACAAACAGCATCTATGAATCCAACTTGCATGCTGGGAATTTTGTTTTTCTTCTCTCTGTTCATTAGATCCTGCAGATAAGTAAACAAGCTCTGTGTTTAAATGCATTAAATAAAAAACCCAACCAAAACCAAAGAGAGAGTCTGGAATTAAAAAGCAGCACCTTAAACAGCACAGCAAGCTCAGCACAGCAGGGTATCATTACAGGTGTTACAATGAAGGGAACTGGACTGCATGACTTCCCTCAGGAGACTGGCTTTGGGTTGCCAGAGCCCAAATAACCAGAAAAACAGGCAAATATACTGGGTTTGCATAGCTGCAAATAGGTACCAATTTAGGAATGTATTCCCCAGCCAATTTAGTAATACTGATTTAAAGGAAATAATACTGTCTGTTATTCTGGTTCAGAGATAATGACATACTCTTGGTGTTTTGGAACCTCAGAACACAACTGACTGCTAGGAAGACAGGGATGGAGCTGGTCCAATATTGTGATCAGTGGGAGAAATTTTAAGTGCTGTTTCCAAAAGTCATTTTGCAAGAGGTGATTCTGCCACTTACCGTGGGTTCTATGTTGAGTTCCTTCCGCTCTTTGTCTCCTTGATCGAAGAACTCAGTAGCCACAAGCTCAGCAATCTGTAAGAGATTTCACTCATTGAGAGATCTAAAAGTTTGCTTGTTGCCTACAAACAAGCTTTGTTCTTATCTCTCCCTAGGAGAGATTTTAGCCCCACACATTGTGAGACTCCAGCTCTGCATTCCACCACGGCCTTTGCAATAAGGACTAGGTGAAGGAAATACACTTTTGTGCAGTTTGCATTTAGGAAATCTTAGAAATTAAGCACATACCCGTTGCTGCACTGGCCATGGTTTGGTAATGGCTGATAAGTCACAAGCAGTCATCAACATTGCTCTGCAGAACAAACAGAAAGTTTGTATAAATTACTCGACATGAAATGTCAAGTGACTAGTAAAATGGAATATAGAATTTCAAGGAACATCCAAGAAAAACAAGTGAAATTAAAG
This sequence comes from Petroica traversi, assembly GCA_025920805.1. Taxonomy (NCBI): domain Eukaryota; kingdom Metazoa; phylum Chordata; class Aves; order Passeriformes; family Petroicidae; genus Petroica; species Petroica traversi. The sequence continues at coordinate 26,623,580 of JAHLSL010000020.1, forward strand.
CAATGTTATAAATGTAACTCCACATGCTGCTTAAAGTTTATTATACAGGTTGCACACTTAGTAGTTCATTCCCAGGGAGTTCAGTGACCTGTGGGACAGTGCCAGCTTGTACAGACCTAGAGCACAAACGCCTGCTGGTTTAATGAAGTTCACAGCAACACGGCATGGGAAATTTGGTACCCAGTAATATTACCTGACTTCTTGCTTTTACTTACAGAAATAGCTCCTTCTGTGAGGGATCTTCCCAATTAAACTGCTTCTTCCTTAGAAGTTCGAAAAATTCTCCTCTCCTCCTTTAAAAGAAGTTAAAACAAAAGATTTTGCAGCATGCTGACATGATGCTGATATTCAGTATTGTCCAGCCAAAGTTTCCTGTGACTTACTTGATGTATAGTGCCAGGTCTGTGGCAAGAATGGCTTGTTTTATCATTTTCAGTGTAGCCTTGTATTCTTCAATGGAAAGGTTGCTAAGAATCTGATTTCCCTTTACAAAAAAAAAAAAAAGCCAAAAACAGTGCTATCAGTAAAATGGGCAACAGCACATCAGTCTGCTAAAGTGTCTCTAAATTACCAAATCATTTCGAATTGCTTGCTGATATCTGAGGTCATTCTTTAACCCTCTTTCCTCTTGAAGATTCCCTAGTTTAAAAATAAAAATTCCAGTCTTCTTGAGTAATGACAGAAAGATGAACAGCAGCAACATCATCACTGACTATTACAAAATGAAACTGCAAGCAGAGCAGCATCAAAGCCTTCAAGTCCATTTCATTCATTAAAATCAAATTTGTCACTGGCTGTACCACAGCTTCTCTTTCCTACTCCTTCCCCTCCCTGAAGCAGAGGAATTCTAACAGGTTCTCATATCTGCCCATACACCTCTAGTAAATGAAAATATTTTCCTTCTATGAAGCAGCATAAATAACAACTTATTAAGCAGAAGTATGAGCTCAGAAGTCCCCTGTTAAACAAAAGCATTACAGAGCTGGTGAAATGGAATTTGTCTCCATTATTTTTCCATATTTGCCTCTCTGAATAGAAAAGGATCATTACATTACAAAGGATGCCAGAAGTACCACAACCTGTGGCACAAAAGGAGCAGTCCTTTGAAAGGATTGTGCGTGCTAAATAACCAGTCTTGAGAATTAGTTAATAGCATCAAACAAGAAGAATGTAGTTTTATTTGCATATTTATTTAACTTAGGTTTGGCTTCACTTTGGAATGTCAACATGAGCAGTGTTTGGTTTGGTCTCCTCAGGGCTGCTTTGTGTATGTGTAGGCTGGAATGTTTTTTGAAATGAGGGGAAGGACTTGGGTTTGTTTGGTGGTTCGTAAGAGGTCACGAAAATGGCAGCAAAGCCTTTTGTTTCCTTTGGTCCAAGGAAGCAGGTACTCAGAAGGATGTCAGCAAGGCTTCCCTTATCAGGCAGCACTTGGAAGGCTTTGGTGGCACTCAGCAAGAGAACAGGGATTTCCATGTTACTGCATTTGCTTTCTTTACCCAAAAAGGAATAAGGAGCACTTAAGAACATATAAGGGTGGGATTCTATCCAGAAGCTAAAAATAGAAAGCAAAATAGTTTCCTTCAGCATACACAGGAATGTGGCACTCACTGGACTATTCAGGATCATAAGGCATTGATCAAAATGATGATGCTCCATGATTGAGTGGCAGTACAGCTGAGCCAGTGGATGTTCGCTTCTGAGGAGGGAAAAGATGGAGAAATCAAATTAGACAAACGCATTAACGATCCAGAAATAACTTCCCTTTTAACATCCCCTTTGTAGGAATATGGATAAAAAGATAATGCCATTCCTTTGTCAGAGCACTGACAGCTCTGGTTGTCTGCCCTCTGTCACCTGTAGACCAGCTGCATACAAGGAGTGAGAATGTAATACAAGGTTTTATAAGGAATGAAATTCTTGTATAGAAAGCAAAGGTAGCACAAATAGTTCATTCACGAAGTTTAAGAGACATTTTGGTTTCTGCAACATGTTCTTCAACACCTGTCTGGCATATTTAGTCAGCTCATCTGCTGACATGTAAGTAATAATGCAAACCTAATAGAAAACCCACTGACACCAATGGAAAAATTCTTGCTGACATCAGTGCAATCTGGTGCTGGACCCAAAGTGTTGATCAAGTAATTTCCTAGTGTTAGTAACTGTACTGGTGTTTCATCACCACTGTCTTCATGACTGAACTACTGCAACATTGTTACCTACCCTTTGGCCAGGGTAAAATCCAAAAGGTCAATAGAGATGTTGGCTGTATAAAGACAGTGAAAAAGGCAGGAAATCAATTGTGCAGGTACAGAACTTAAAAATACCGTGATGCAAAACTTTAAAGTATCTTAGTCTGGAAAACAGAATTTGCTCTTTGAGTAGCTTTAGATGAAATACAGAAACTCCTCCTCTCTTGAGGACTTCCAATTTCTCCCTGTTCCTTGTTGAATAGTACAGTTCTTGGGTTTTGCGGCTCTCTTGGTTTTTTACCCCTGATATTGCTCATATCATCTCTTCAACTAAATCTGTATTCTTCTGGAAGTCTCTTTTGCTGATTATCCTGGACCTACTATTCTAATTATAAATCTGACCTAAAAATATTTAATCATCTAAGAAGTTCTCTTAGCATATAATTCCATGAGATTTTCTGTATGGTTAAGGATCATTCACATGTCTTAGTGGCTGCAGGATTGGGTCCCTGTGAGAGTGAGTGCGCAGAGGCTCCTCATAGGAGGAGACTCTGGGGATTTAAGAAGCACAAAAATGTGGAGAGAAAGATGGAAAGACAAACAAGAACACGGAAAGGGAGATTAAAGGATGCAAGCCCCTGAGGAATATGGGCTGGCTGCCCAGCACCTCCTCTGAGACCACCACAAAAGGGGCGTAGAGCAAATGTACTCGTGAGTTTCCGCAAGGAAACAAACTGTGGGATGGTGCCAACACATGCTGGGTGAAAATTCCCATTGAATTAATTGGGATGCACATTGTGTCTCCCAGAGTTCATCCTGGTTGGAGAGAGAAATATGTGAGAAATCTCTTAGCTTGTCTTCCCAAGTACTGCTCCAAACTAGAGCTTGCTCAGTACCCACAGACCCTGGCTGGGGCTGGAAATAAATTCAGGTCTGACTTCTGTAGCGGCACCTCAGTCAAACCCCCATGCCAGGCCAAAGGATACCACGGCTTTCTGAGCACAGGGGTTTGGTTATGCAGCTTTCTGTGCTTCCTGCTTTACATGTGGGATTGGAGCAAAAAGAAAATAAGCCTCTCTGCATATCTACCAAAAGGCCTTCAAGAAGTCCCTTTCTGTAACTTCTACTGCCAGGACCATTCCAGTTTTTGAAACCCTGCTGCTTCAGAAAAGAATCCTACACTGAATATCCTCTCTCCCTGCTTCAGAGGAAGAAATAAAAGGGATCTGTTCCTAGAAATAAAAACTTTCATATTTAGGTTTAAAAAAAAAAAAAGAATGGAACTTTCTATTAAAAAAAAATTATTAAGCTGTACCATTTCAGCTTTACAACATGTGTGAATGTTAGATTTTGCTGTCTATGACACTTTCCCAGGACATTTTTGAGAGGAGATGACGCATCTCCAGATGTCTTCCAGGAAATTTATTTTTAAATAAATAAAGCAAAAAATAGCTAACTAGTTCCAATCACTGCAAGGCTACAGTTGCTGTTGGAATTCTCTGTTACCAAGCTAGAAAAAGGTCACTCCTTCAATTTTGTAGAGTTTGTTTTCTTTCTTTACTCATCAGTCAGTGTTACTATAACATACAAATCTGAAATGCAGGAGTTCTGGTTCAGCTTACTTGTTTTCTTCTTTTCAGTGTTCTCTGCCTCAAACAAGCTTTGTTTTGTTATTCAAAGCGATACAAATTCACTGGATTGGGCAGATTTGTAACTACCAATAAAGTCTAAAAAACCCAGTATCTTTAGTTATAAATTAAAATATGGGGAAAATATTAATCTTGTTCAGATATTTCATTTTGATAACTTCAAACCAAAATATTTTGTTAAATAAAAATATTTTTCAACGTTTTAAATATATTTTGTGTCTTTTCATTGCAAAGGTCTTTCTGTAATTCCAAATTGGATCAAACTCAAAGAGCGCCGATATCACAAAACCAGCGCCAAACAGCCATCCATTTTTGATGTGATTTTAACCACGTCATTTATTCTAAACAACTTGGGATCCTGGAAAAATGCAGCTAAACCAAAAGTAAAGAGACACCTCTATATCAGAGAGCTGCAGATCTCAGTGCTGTGTTGGCCTGGATAAGACAGGGAGCAGCTGGGCTGGGCAGGGAGGGATCTGAGAAGCTGCACGTGTCCTACAGGCCGTCCCTTGGAAGCTGCAGCCTTTTGCTGTCACTTTATGGGAAACAGGGGATGGGATTTTGGGAACAGGAGCAGGAAAACATTGGCCCTGCGCAGCAGAGAGTTCACTTCATCTGCTGTCATAGTCAGCAACTGAGGCTGTGCATTTTTGCTTTGGAGTTGTGAATAGTTCTGCCTCGTCTTGCACTTTCTGCTTTGCAGAAACCCGCTCCTTTGCACAGCCCTACATCACCTGAGCAGTCAGCTTGTACCTAATTTAGCTCTGTGCTTGTGTTTGTCCATTCATTTGTTTTTATTTAACCTCTCTCAGACCCACTTACCTTTGTATGTAAGAGTTGTTCACTCCCCTGTGATCCAGATCGTGGCTCAGAGTTGCTATCAGCAAAGCCAGTGTTTCTAAGTCAGTCAGTTTGCTCTGCATGCAGAGGAATGCCAGAAGTGAGGTGGGGATTCATTTTGTGCAACATGTTTTACATTTGCTATCTAAATAATGAAACCTGTTCTTAGCAGAGTCAAAAGACAGCTCATTTTGGAAATGATTGACTTTATGTTTCTCCCAGGAAGATGTGGCTCCCAATGCTTGCCTTTCCCCTCAAACCGAAACAAAACTGAGTTACGTTCAGTGCTGTTCAGACTCCAGAATCTAGGACATGAGAATCAGCAGGGAGAGAATCCAGTGTAGTTAAGAATAAACAATTTATGGAAATTGCGGTGGAGACTGTCAGGAGTCCAAAAATAGCAGGCAAACTATCAGGATTGTAGAGATTGCTCGACCGCACACAGAGCAAGAACTACCACATCCATTCCAGCAGAGAAGGAAGATGGATGCCCTTGCCTTGGTCTCTTTCAGGACCTTTTGTCATTTTCATTAGTGACACAAAGTCAGTAGAGGAAAGAAATGCCTCTTCCTCATTAGTATTGGGTTTTGGCCAACAAAGGGGATTTATTTATGCTCTCAGAAGTGCTTACTCTAAAGCAGTACAAACCAACTGGTAACAACTGTCAGTAATCAACCTGAACAAACACATTTATTCAGAACGACCAGAAACGTTCTGTTTCCTACAAGAATATAAAAACAAAACCTAAAAACACGTTTTGGAAGAATCTAGAATCAATATATTAATTATATAGAGGATCATCTAGCCCTAATCAGAATGGTCAGGTTGTTTCTTAAATAATAAGGTGTCTCTTTAAGTCGAAGGTTGAAAATTTGTTCAAAAGCATTGGAATGAATGTTTAAATATTTATTTCTGTTTTTATGTTTTATTTATTTCTATGTTTTTATGTTCCGTTGTTTATCTAAAACTGTACTCAGCTCTGCATTTGAACTTTAAAAAATCCTGCTGAAAATTTTAAGGAAACATCCTGAAAATGGGTCAGGCTTTTCTTCTCCACTTTTTCTGACTTGCTTCTAGCATAAGCATTAACTTTAAAAGAGGACATAACCATGTATGTGCCTTATTTTAAATATTCCCCTTGGGAAAATCCAGATAACCAGTTCCAGATGACTTAACTGAAACTGGGTACAAAACAACACAGTAGCAGTTTCACAAACCAAGCCCTCATAGCCAGAACTCTTCAGCAGAACATTCCACTGGCAATACCATGGAATGATGAACACCTTACTGACATGACAATCAGAGCTGTACATCCCTAGAGAATTTGTATTAATAGAGGAACAGCAAAATGTACCTGAATTTTCCCAGATTTCAGAGCAGCAAACATGCACTGTGCTGTGTTAAAGGCGTGTCTCCAATTGTGATAAGCAACATTCTTCCGATAGTTTTTCTTCACACTTAAAATCCATCTGCAGAGAACCTTTGAGAAACAGCATCACACAGAGGTGTTTTCATAAGAAGAACAGATTTCTAATACATTCAAACTTTCTTAATCCCACTTGGGAATTCTCTTACCGAAAAACAAATCCATTTAACTCAATTATAAGTTCAACTATAACATACTTGTAACTGTGAACATAAATAAGAATAGGCTTACAACCACTCCTACAGCTCCTAATTGCGTGTGTAATACTTGTGGGTTTGTGGTTTTATTGCTAAAGGCTAAATGTTAATGTCCGAAGCTCTGCTGTTAATTCAGAAATGGAGGTATGTTGAGATTCCTGGGAGGAAGAAATCCTTGTCTATAATGACATATTTGATACAAAAAAATTTAATTAGTTATTGAACCCTCTTAAAAGCCGTTTTGAAAATAAATGGGCAGCTTTTCCCTCCTATCAGCTTGTCAAAACCCAGGTGGAATTGGACTTTGGAAAGCAAATCAGTATGATGGAAAGATTACTATATTACTGGGAAGTTTCTCTTCTATGCAGGAGGAAAGCATGTCCTGGATGTTTTACTCAATGGTATCAGAAGTTCTGGGTTACAGTTATAATTATAAATAAATAAATAAATACACACACTCATATACTTTTTCCTACTTTTTCCTCAGAAAGCCACAGGTACGACGGTAACGTAGTAATTTCATGCTGGGGCATATTCCTTAAGGTTGTTGACCTTACTACAGAGGGGAAGCTAAGTACTGGGATATTGAAAAGATCAGAATAGGTAACACAGCACTTTTTTTGGCCCTTGAACTCTGCTAATCTAAATTGGTCTATAAACTGCTGCTCTGGAAAATAAATACATGTTTTCTTTAACTAATGTGCTTGCCTATGAAACCCTACAAATTCATCTTGCATTTTGATATAAATTTTGATGGTTTTGTTGAAATGGTTATAAAGCAAAAATAAAGTATTTAAAAAGGAAGGTTTTTCAAATAGATGTTGTGTGCTTTGAATGGAAGAAGCTGAAGAGATTTTCTCTCTTACCTGTCTTGATCACCTCTGAGAGAGGTATTAATAGAAACCTTCAGGGAAATTCCCACAGCCCACATAAGTTACCATCTATTTCAGTCTTTACTATCTCTGTAACTGTAAAGTTCCCCGTATTCTCAAATCTATTTTTGGTAGACAAAGACTAAGATAATTACCACCTCATATGGACATAGTGAATAATATTACTGTCCTCTTTGTAAGAGGTTTTCTCTTCCTGAGAAGTGACTGTCCTCTCCCTCCGCTGTATTCTGTTTTTCAGTCCATTAATCATAGGCTGTAACATTATTAATCCTTCAGGAGAACCAGACTGAGGACAGACCCCAATTCTTCATATAACTTCCTAGTTTGCTAATTAGTCTTTCATAGAGTGTCTATTGTATTTACTGTGGGATCATTTCAGTACTCTGTGGGGCAGAGCAACCATACCTCGTGTTTCATTTGGAAATTTTGCACCAGGTTGAGGTCTGTGAACATTCGAATTGTGCACAGTGTTGTTTCATAGTCCGACAGCTCAAAGTCGCTGAAGTAGAAGTCAGTCAGGTTGAGAGTTTGTGCAGATGGCACTACAGCAGCCTGGAGAAGAATGAGAGAACACAGCTTAGCACTAGGGCAGAGAAAGCACAACAAATACCTCCTTTTTCAACAGACTAATTGAAAAAGAGACATTAAATTTTACCTTCACGTGACACTGAAAATTGATGACTGCTTCTCATTTACTTCCCCATGTCTGAATTGTTTAACATTACCTTATTACCTTAGATTTAACAAGCACTTTTCCGTAGATCAAGACAACAAGGATAGAATTACCTGGTCAGTCTGGTTATCTAAATCACCTGAGACAAATTGTAACCAAAACTATTGAAGAAATTGGGAGAATGAGAAAACAAGGCAGTGGAGTTAAATGCTTGTTTTTGTAGATGTGCAGACAGCAAAATCTGTAACTCTTTGCATTGTTCTAAAAATGGTGAGGAGAGAGATGTCAGTAAAACAGATTTGCTAACATAATCCCCATTCAGCACAATGAGAGTCAGAAGACATCCACAGGCAGGTCTTTCTCAGGGCTAGAAACCTGAAAAATTAGAGTTCATCTATGATCAGTAATCTTTAAAATCCATGGTCTGTGGTTTTGGTGCAGTTTGCATACTCCCATAAACCTTCAATGTGAAATTTGAAATTGCAAGGTACACAACAACCCCTCACCCCCCCCAATTCTGTGTTTTTAAATCTGATTTTTTAATTGTCGGTAACGTCTCCATGCATCCCTTTTCTAGTTCTAAAATACAGAGTAGCTATATTGGTTGTCCTTCAAAATACCAGCGTTGGGGTTATGCTAAGTCTTATATTGACTCTTACGCTAACAAAATAAATACTAAACCTTATACTATAGAACAAAATTTAGTATAGTTTTCTGACGTAGAATAAAAGGTTGAGTTCTCCTTGCTACGCCTTTAGAGCCGTTTCGCCTCAGTATGAATGTGGTCCAAAGAAAATCAGGTAAACCTGAAATGGTGAAGGAAATGAACCTTGTGTTTATCTCCCTCTTTGTAATTCTAGAGAAAAACATTTCTCCAGTGTGGGCAGCTGTGTCCCAGGAGGCTGAGGAATTGAAAAGGAAACATTTGTCATAATCTGCAATATTAGTACATGTAACATGCAAATCCATTAGAATCCGTATCAGTTTGCTGTCCCCTCTCTTCTGTGTCAGAATCAAGAAGTCACAGAATATTATGAAAAAGAGGATTTACACAGGAAGAAATGCACCATCCTTACACATTTCTTGTGCCAGTAATTTGGTGTCCCTCAGTTTGGATTCTTGTGGAATTTCAGCCGTGAGCACATGAAAGGCCTGCATGCTCAGTGGTAAATAATGCAACTGCTCAGCAAAGCTACTGACATAATTTTGAAAAGCTGCAGCTGCAGGCTGGGATTTCACACGGAAAGGGTCTGGAAGGACACAGAGGAGCTCAAAACAACACCTCATGCCTCACTTCATTCATAATTTATCTTTCCCTTCCTTGATCTCCTGTCTTTTACAGCCGCAACAGTAAGTTTGATTTTAGCTGAAACATAAAACCCCTGCACTCTATAGCAGTTCACAGTGTTTAATCAGATTAGGGATTTCCTTTTTCACTTCTGAAACCAGTAAAGCCTTCTGCCTCCTGGTTTACAGCACAAAAGTTGTTCATCAGCTATTTTAATTTCAAGTTACTGAGCTGTGGTTTCTGTAAACACATTGGCAGCAAAAAGAAGGCTGTGGAAAACATGGGACCACTCTGTGGCAACTACAAAGAGTTTTGCTTTGGATGATAAAGCACAGGTTGTAGATAGTATCCAGGCTCAGAGGAGGTGACCTATGTAGAAGAACAGCTCTGTAGTATTTGGAAATGATGATGAAAGTAAAAAATGTGACTGTAGCCTATTCCATAAGGCAGATAGTGAATAGAATAGTGCCAGTTGGAAGAGCCCTAAAACCATCTTCTATGCCAACTGCCTGATAAGTATTTATTTTCAGATCATTTAGAAGCAAAACAGAGCAAAAAGGTACATCCAGGAAAAATTTTCAACTATTTTGGCTGTCTTTATACAACAATATGAGTGCAAAAAATCAAAACTAAAATAATAATTTCACGAGTGCAGATAAAAAGGCCTGTGCTTGGGCTCTGGTATCACAATACAGAGGAGTGGTTGACACAGCTAGGAAGGTGTGGACAGTTAAGTCATGCAGGTGGACACTGGTCCAATTCTAGGTTTGCTGGGGTTCTGTTTTATTTAGCAGTAAGGATGGAGCCACAGAGGTTCCATCACAAGTGGAACCTTGGGAGAGGAGTTCCACTGTGGTCTGGTCATGACTCTTTATTGATGGTAGGTAGGACTGAGGTTCAAAAATCTGTGTGACACCGTTCTAGGAACACCCTTAGTCTTACACCTTGTTGTGTTGCTTGGCCAGAGCAGTCCCATGCTACCCAGCTCATGGTCCCCTAGGTCTTCCTTCTGTTTTCATGCAAGGGGTGATGCTATTTCCCTGGAATAGCTGCTGAACACCTGGAAAAACTGAGCACATGCTATTCTTGGAAATGCACTCAAAATCCTAGCTGCAGTTATTCCTTAGGCAGGGGCTTCTAAACACAGAATTAAACACGGGCAGAACAGGACACTGCAGAGAAAAGTAACGATAAAAAATTTAAATTGCATAAAGATTCGATACAGAATTTAGATGAAATATCATAAAGCTGCACCCATACTTGGGATGTTTGAAAGGTTCCACAGCTGTAAGATATACAGCATTCAGACTTAGCTGCAGGATGAAGAGCTCTCAACATTTTGCTTCTGGAATACTTAATCATTATGAGTTTGATACTGGCATTGCACCAGCTCTGACTGTCTCAAACTTCTGAGAAAAATCAGTCAGCACAGGTCTCGTTCTCATAGTGCTCTGGCCAGCTTGTATCTCTTACTGTAGGCATTGTACTATTTCCCTTTCATGTGATTCAGCTCAGGAATCCATCTGTATAAGCCTCACTGTCATTTTCATATCTGGAACATGTCTTTCTGCCCCTTTAGGGATCATATGTACAGGACTGCTCTCACTTGTTCTATTAAAGCAATATTTCTGAAGTAATAGTAAAAAATTCAATTACCACTGTTACCTGCAGCTCCCTCGTTTCCTCCTCAGCAGCAGAAGCGTGGTATGAGAGAACCTACAGGAAGACAAAAAGCAGGCATTAGTACAAACAAAAGACGATGGGATAACAAGGTACTTTTCCTGGAGCAGATTTTTCAGCATTCCACTGCTTTTGCTGATGACATCTGTTCATGCAGGGCCCGAGCCATTTTTTGGGGGAGCTCTCTGAAGGCATATGGGGATATGTCTGCACCTTGTACAAATCTCCCACAGCACAGAAACTTCTTGAGATAATTAGGCCAAGAAAACATAAATAGCTTCTATGAAAGAGCAAAGAACTCTGATTTTCTCTTTGGAAATGTTTCATGGCCCACTTTCAAAGACAAATAATACATGAAACAGCTCTTATTATGAGCCTGATATTATTGCCATTGTAATTCTTTCAGAACTTTATTCAGACGTAAAAGAAAGTTTTTCCCTAACTGAAACTTGGCACAAAAGTCTGAAAGACAATATATTAATTTTAAATTAAAAAAATAAATTCGTATTTTTAACTATTGAGAACATATGACATGAAGATGTTACGGAATTATATTTTTTGGTAAAGAACCCATTTTATATGCTAACCTATAACCTGATTGGAACTTCCTGTATTATCTATAAAGTGTTATGGTGGGAGACAGAACCGCTAATTTGCCATATAAGCAAATGATTTTGACAATGGTTTTACTAGCTTTTTATTTAACGTGACCTAATGCAGGTTTATTTGAGAACTGTAAATGTTTCTTTTAGACGCTACAGGGCACATAATCCCATTTTAGGAGCTCTGCAAACACTCTGTTTACATAATGAATGTGAGGAGATCCAAAGTCTACACATTTTTCACTTTCAGCTTCAAGTTATCACTCCTGAGTAACTCAGCTTCTCAGACTAAAGCCCTCTTCAGCTGTGTAGCTTAACAGGAACCAATTCAAAGGCTGGGACCAGAGGATGTTCATCTTGATATGGTTTGATGGAGTCTGAGTAAATTGCTGAGAACTTACGATAAAGCTGCTGTTACTCCTCACACTGGTATTTCTGAAGGACTGAGCCAAAATCACCACAGACAAGAAGAGGAAGCCCCTTAATCTGCCAAACCATATCCTCTTCCTACACAACAGATGGCACCCACTGGGCTGCAGCGTGCAGCCTCATGGAGAGGAAAAGGCACCTCCAGCTCCCCACTAAATCTCAGCAGTGAAGTCAGGACACAATACTGAATTAAGGAGTCTGCTGGCAGAGTCAGAAACAAGCAGAAAATTCCCAAGCAGCTCAACAGCCCAAATGCTGCTCTCCTGAGGGAGAACAATCTCTGTTCAGTGTCCCTGTGAGGAGCTGCGTTAATGCGCAGAACAGAGAGGGTCTGGGGAACATTTGGTCTCGTTGGGGGTAATTAAGGACCACCTAGAATTTGGGCTCACCTCTAATGTCACCATCTGTTTGGCCATGGCTCTTTCTACAGCCTCGTACATCTGTGTGTTCTGGATCCCCAGGCCACAGAAGATGACGAATGCTTCCAGGAACTCCTCATCATTTCTGTTGAAAGCCTTGATTTTTCCTGAGTTTTCTTCCATCTTATTCACAAGCTGGCAAACACCTATGGCAGGGCACAGAAATGAAAGGAAGTAATACAGAGAGCTGCCAACATATCACCTATTGTATCATCAGGAATTAAGTTTAGGACAGATTAGCCCACAGTATAAATCATCAGCATACATGAATCACGTATAGGAATGCTGTAGGATTTTTTTTTTCCCAAGTGTACTTTCAATGTATTATAAAAGCAATGTTAAAATGTTATATATATATGTAGTAAATTCAAAAGTATTTATTAGGATTTGTAAACCAAAAATGTAGGGCTTTAGAGCCCCGATTATCCTGTGAAATTCTAGGGTCGTTTTCATCCTAACTTTTATTATTAATAGTATTCTAGATTGATTTAATCCCTAAAGACAGTTTGTCCTTTGGAGGCTAATTAAATTTTTGCAACCATGCCAAAAGAACATTTATGAAAGTCAGAACAGTGGTACACAGAGTTTTCGCTTTCTTTTTTGAGCCAGTACTAGGATTTTTTCAAGCAAATGAACTAAACAAGGAATACCCAAGTTGAGGTTCAAAGCTGAAGTAAATTTGTCCATTCTATGAGGATGTGGTTGAATTACAGCCCCCTCCAAACACTGCTGAACTCCTTGAGAAGCATCTGACTGAGTTCAGCTTGGTAGCTTCAAACTTGCCGATATTTACATTTGTTTATTTTCTGTTAAGAATTTCTGGCCTTTTCTGTGCACCTGACATTGAAGAAGTCTGACAGGTAAATTCTACCACACCTTGCTGCAGTTAAAATCCCTGCCATGACCGTGAGCAGGGAGGAGTTCAGACATACACCTCCCCTTAGTTTTACCTGCTAATACTAATTAAAGCAGCTGAATTATAGGAATATGTTGTCTTTGGCCAAAATTGCTTTGGGGGCAAGTATTGTCTTAAGGGAGTCCAAATGTTTTCTCACTCCCATGAGCATAAAAAGCTGCATTTTCCTGGCCAAATGCCAAGATATCCCAGCTGCAAATTAAAACCCTGAAAACAATTACTATGTGTGCATCTTCCCTATTACAACAGATAATAAAACTGAGGAAAAGAATGCAGCACACACATGCAAACTGTGGTTTTAGAGGAATGTTGGCCTCACAAGTTTTGATGTCTGGTGACAATGTAACATTGTCCTGTTTCCAAATAATGCTCCATTTCGGGAACTTGGTATCAGAGTCTCCACTAAAGAGATCAAGGCCATTATAGGTGTAGCTGTCAAGTGTTATGGAAGGGATTTGGGTATCTGAATATTGCAAACAGGATTCTGAACCTTTATGGGATGAGATGGAAAGGAATGATCATTGAATCACAGTAAAAAAATATAATCCCATCAAAAAAGGATTCACTCAAATAAGGAACAAGATTAACTTTCCCTGGGAAAAAAGAAGCTGACTTAGAAAACTCTTTAGGAAAATCCCATGAAACTGACTTTCAGATTTCTGTTTAGTACAGTTTATGACATTATAATTATTTCCATAGCAACTTTGATGTAATGAGCACAAGATTAAGACCCAACAGTGAATATGCCACAAGAGTAAATGAATTCTTAAAAGACACACTATTTGCACATAAACATCTCTTAAAAAAATAGGGAACTGCTGTGTATTACTTAAGACTCTTTAATCTCTTTCAAAAACTTCCCCAAAGGACTGAGAGGTCCATTGACTACAAATAAAGGAAATCCAAAGTCTTTCAATGGGACAGAGTTATAAAATCACAGCAAGATTCTGTAAAGCTTTTACCACATACCTGAGAAATGCACACATCAGGAGAATAAAGTTCTTTTCATCTTTCTTGCTAGTAAGATTTGCTTGGGTTTGATATGGGCAGTTTTTCCCACCCCAATCCCACTACCCAAATTCTGATTTGGGGTATGCTAATCTTAAAAATATTTTTAAAAAGAAACTAGACTTAAAATAATAGTCTTAGATGCTGTATAATATGGTAAAGGAACTTCTGTGTCCCAAAGAGAACTTCTTGAGCTCGCCCTATTAAATAACTGAACATGAGGCAGCTGTGAAACCATGAGAGACTTCAAAGAACATTTCCCAATGAGAATGACTCAAATTTGAAAAGCCTTCCTAAATGGGTGGCCTGACTGAAACTTTCAGTTTGAACTTCAATAGAAAATCTCAATAGGAAAAAAAAAAAATAAAGCAGATGCAACTGTTTTATTAATAGCTCACAGCATGGTGAAATAGCTCTAATTAAAGCTCCACAGTTCAGTTCTTCATTTTGGTCTTCCAGGGTTTGTTGGAATACTTATATAAAGGAAAAAAAGAACTCACGAAAGAAGCTAATAGCAAAAGAAATTTCAGGGAACTCCATTATATAATAAGATGAGGTTTTTCTTTCTGTTTCAGATGTTAAAAAAAACTCAATCTATGCTCATAAAAAAGGGACTTAATTTTTACTCTATAAACTGGGCCATGCAGTTTTACCATCATTCTCAAAGAAAATTATTTGAAGACCATTAAAGAGGCATTCTTGGAACTTTCTATTATTTACTTGCAAAATTTTTTAAAGCTGACGAAATTGGATTCATGATCCTATCTAAGAATCAGTATATTTTGTTTTCTGTTTGCTTGTGGGTCTTATTGATGCCAGGAACAAAGGCTGACACATATGCTATTCCTTGGCACCTTATTAGGTGAACAATTTATGTTCAAGGTTGCAGTAGACTTATTAGTTGAGAAGATGATAATTAAGGGTCTTCTGGCTTGAGATTGCACGTTGCTGTGATTTTACTGTGGAGCACATAAAGTCATCTATGAAATGTACAGCATTACTTTTGTAAAGATACCTACCTATCACTTTATTCTTTTTCCCATTTTTTATTGGTGTACACAGCAAACTCTTTATGTTCTGACTTACGTTTTCTGCATTGTCATTCTGTTAAACAAACAGAAAAATACAGTTACAATTTTAAAGGCTGTTGTTCAGGTGGCTGAAGTGAAAAAGCTGTAGAGAACTGGGCTCCACATCTCTTGGCTTACATTCTCATTCAAAAAGCACAATAAGTTTGCACACAAACAACAGGCAGGGAAACTGCTACAGCTAGGACAGCATTCTGCACTCTTCCTAAGACTTTGCAGCATGTCTCATGCTCCAATAGAAGGAAATGAATTTATCTGGGGAGCAGAAGAATAGAACAAAGAGATAATGCCCCCCTTTCAAACACCTGGGCAGAAAAGACCACAGCCCTGCTGTGGCTGCTCCAGGAATAACGTGGCAGTTGTTGAGAAGTACATTTGGTCTTATCTCCAATTGTGTGCGACACCAAAATAAATAGGCACACGCTAATATTTCTGATCAAAACATTATCCTTTTTTTTTATTATATTGTTGCTCTGTGCTCTGCTGCTGTGCAAGGACCGTAGAGAATATCTTGGCAGGATTTCCATGAGGTAAGTGTGCTGTTGAATGTCCTCCAAAGAAAGAGGCAAGCCAAGGTTTCTAGGGCACTGGCAACACCTGGGATTTCCCTCATGTCAGGGTGCATCAGCTTTGAAAACATTTATCCTACAGCCCTGCCTTGCCCGGCTCCTGTGCAGTAGTGCAAGTGCAGTCTCTGCGTCGCTGAAAAACATTAGCTAGAATTCCTTCTAAAAGCACTATTACTTTCTTTTTCTGGGTTCTTTTACATACATAAGGTGTATTCCAGAAAAAACCCAAAAAACTCTAACCCTTCTGAACAGCCGGTTTTCAACAGTTGTTTGGATGATTCACAAGGTATTAATTTTATTTTTAAATGCCTTCAAAATCATCACCTCTTCATTAATCTGTACAGTATATCCAATGGATATACCGTCTGTTCCACAGTTAAGACAGGGTTAGTCTGAGAACTCAGTTCCTGTGTTGCTCAATCCTTCACAGAAACCCACTGCAGAACATCCAAGAAACCTTGCACACGAAAAAAAAAGGGAAACAACCCTGTTCCCCACCATGAGCCTGCCCCTTCTTTCCACTTCCTGGAACAATCGCACCAAGCACTGTCTTTTCTCATCCTTTTGTTGTGTATCTCTGAAGAAATTTCAGTAAAAAGCCATCTGCTGACCATAGTAGCTCCTCTCCCTCTCATTACCCTCTTGCCAACACACTTAAGCATAACCTAAAGAGCAGACATTTTTCTGATTTCTGCATTGAAAACATAAGAAAATACATAATTACAAGTTTGCTTTTTGTTGATGATAACCATGAGGTGACCTGACTGGAACCTGAGCCTTGTCAAGTGACCTTCCCTCCTCACTCTCCAGGATCCCTGTGCTCAGTCATCCACCACACCACCCTGAGGAAATGTGAAGCAAAAGCTCCCAAAGAAAAGGGAAGGTGGTCCATCTCCGTTCCAGCAAAAAACTTGCATCTAACATGAACCTTTGCCAGAGAAGAGGGGAAAAAAGGATAAAAGGGAAGGAGCTTCTGAGAGCCTCCCAACAGTCCCTGTATGTTTGCACCATTTTAACTGGGGCTACTACCTTGAATGAAATAATAAGGGGAAAGCAAAAAAAGGTTTGAAAGGTGAACAGAAAAACATTTTCCATTTCTGAATTTCAAACCTAAGGTTATTTTACTTACTGTCCATGGAAATCTTCTATCTTTGCAGACATCTGGGATGTTGAGTGGCTCCATCGTATTCTTGACATACTGAGCGTACATGTAATTGATTTTGTTTGTGTCATAGTCCCTGAAGGATACAACATGATTATTATGTGCTTTGCATAACAGTGAGTCATTTCATTATGCCAGGCAGGTAATAGGAATATCTTTCCCATATGAGAAAAGGATATATAGATATAACCAATAGATATATAATGGAGTTGAGTTCAAATCCTCTATCCTAATCCAGCTGTCATCACACAACTGCAGCATGGATTGGCGTATGTTTTCCACCATTTCTTTAATGGACAATGAAATTAACAGTGAACACCAAACTGAAGAAATAAAAATTCCCTACAGCTTACACAGATAAAGGATAAAGAATGAACAGGTGGGTTTATATAGAAATAAACAGAACTATTTGAAACCAAACTGTATTCACAAATCTGATACTCTTGGAAAACCAATGTGAAATTCAAGAGAGTGCAGCAGGTATCACTTGTGAATTTTCTGCTTCTAAGTTAATTTCAAATTTGTTCTAAAAGTAAAGGGACAATCAGTCACATGGAGGTTCTGTTACTGAAATAGAACTGCCTATTCCAAATCAGGACATAAAGTATCTTTACAAAATCAATCATCTCTGCTTTTTTAGCCACAATTCATCTAAGGTATTTTAATTCTCTTAGACCCTTTGCCTGCCTTGGAGAAGGACATATGTCCTAATTATAAACCTATTCCCATCCTGTAGTTTTCCTCCAATATTTGACTTGACTTTCATTATCCTCCTGGTGTAAGGATGTTCCACAGCTGGAGGAGAGGAATTTTTCTTTTGTTATCTCACACATACAAGGCAGTGCCCCACAATTCCAAAAAACAGTCTGATTTGGGGTTTGATTCAGTGTCCTTGATTGCATAACAAGCCTGAAATTTTATATTATGTAAAGTAATACTTCCCATGTCTTTATATTTCTGCTCTTGCCTGAAACTGTGCCCTTCAAGCACAGAAGCTGTAACTCCAGTGGTTGACTCGCAGTGCAGACCCTGTCACACAATTGTCCTGTCTCATTAACAAGAGTCTGATAGGCCTTCAGGATTGTTTCCCCCTATCAGGTACGAGAAATACATTCCTGGTGGCCCATGTAAACAGTAAATAACATTTTGACTCCATTAATGAGTAACCATCAAAGGGATAATGAGGAGGAAGGGTCCACTCTTACAGAGTAGAAGAGGACTGAAGAGGAATTCTTTTTCTCCCTGTGATTTCACCCTGATGTACCTCTGTACTTTCTGGTTGAACACTGTCTAAAACCCTAACACAGCTCAACAGCTTTTAGTTGCTCAAGTCACACACTTCGGACATCATTTTCTAATATGTGGAATTGAACTTAATATAATAAATATTTACTGCAAAACGACATCAAAGGGACTTAAAAAATCAGTTGCCTCCCTGCACAAAATATCTGTAGTGGAGCATTTTATATACAACTTTGTCACTTTCTGACAGTATTTGAAACAACTGTTTTTGATGACAGAGACAGTAATTTTTAAACTTGTATACAGAGGTTCAGGCTAACTTTGGGAACTATTTTATCTGTGTATTTTAATTCAGCTGTTTGTCTCTTTCTTTTCCTCCCAGTTGAACTCCTTAGTGGTTTCCCAAAGATAAGCGTGAGTTAGAACTTTAGGACTCTAGTCTTGATTTATTCAGACATGTTCCTTGAGTCATCTTCCTTATCTATGACATGAGGATAACGATTAAAACAATTGATTTAAAAGCATTATTTTGGTTATTATCTACTAATTTGTAAATGTCTCTTCTGCAACAGTCATCCACACAGATTTCTTTGAGATCAGTTTTGGAGCAGCTCCTCTGTACATTTCCATACCTTAGCCTTGAAATTCAAATATGTTCTTAGACTGGCAAAGTGAAGAGATCAAGCCCCTACTCCTGCTCTGTGCAGTGGGACCTTCTCAAGGCAAGAGAGTTGGCTTATGCCCACTTCAGGGGAAAAGCTGCTCTATAAAAATAGCAGTAACACATGGAACCAGTAGAAATAAGTCTGTTATTTTGAAAAGAATATTAAAAGCATAGTTTCTTCAGCATTCTCCTGAGATGAACAAAAGTCTGAATTAATTGGTTTACCTTTTCAAATCTTCAGCTGAATCTTCTAATTCCTCAGATTCCATGTGAAAGACACTAGAAAATGTATCCTGAAATACCAAGAGGATGTTTGAATACATAGGTGTATAAGGTTGTCATTATTTAGAATAGTATTACTCATTAAATCCTTGTTGCAGTTATCAAGACCTATTCTGTACTAAAGACAAGCATAAAATTATTTAGCTTCGTTTCACATCTATCATCAAGAGCACTGGACCCTACCATGAAGGTATCTTTTGATACAACTTAAAATATCACTGAGGTGTCTGGAATCTCTGCTCATGACCCAGAGAAGAAATGCTGTTCTTTCCAAGCTGCGCCAAAATTATGAGAGCACAGAAATTCTTTCCTTACACAAAGGCCAAAGCCTCTCATGTCAACACCCAACCTGAGCAGATGCCATGAAAGGAAAAACAGAGGATGAAAGGACAACAGAACACATGAGAATGGAAGGAAGCCCACCCCACTCCCAGGGAATAAACACTTCTGCCTTCAGACAAAAGAAACATACTCACGGGACAGTCCTCATCCACTATGAAGATGGTACACCTCTGCACCTGCATGAAGGATATTATAGTGGCTGCTATCTTCTTCAGGATCACTTCCAAAGACTGCTGCTCTTCAAAAATCAGGCTGGCAAGGTCAAGAAGCACCTGAAGGAAAGGTCATTTGTGAGGGTTTAACTAATGGTGATTTATGCAATAATTATCATTGCCGATGTCTTTGAGTCTTCTCGTCTCCCCTGAATCAGAGAATCCAGTGTTTATGT
This sequence comes from Petroica traversi, assembly GCA_025920805.1. NCBI lineage: Eukaryota > Metazoa > Chordata > Aves > Passeriformes > Petroicidae > Petroica > Petroica traversi. Next base: position 26,643,529 of record JAHLSL010000020.1, read on the forward strand.
CCGTGACCAAAAGTAAGTTTTGGCTCTCACAGAGAGCAAGGTCACAGTCAGTATTAGCCAGTTTGACACTTTTTATGGAAGAATTAAATAGCACAGTTAGCTGTCTGATGTTTTCAGTCAGAGAGGCAGAATAGACTTAGGCATTAATAGGTCAAATGAAAACATAGAAATCCAGACAACACAGTTACTTGTCCTTAGGAAACCTATTTTCCTATGGCTCATGTGTGCATTCTCAAACCAGTGATATTTACATTTTTTAAGACTTCTGAACACAGTAATTCTCAGTTGTAAATCTAACAGATCCTAATTAATTAATGAAAACATCATTTAGATACAGTCTGCTGTATTTTGGAGCTGCTGTTAAAGGACTTAACTGCTTATAGATGCTCTTTTTTTTTCCTCACAAGAAACATGAAGGCAATTTAATAAATTATCCAAATTTGTACCAATTACAAACAATGATGGTCAACTGGAAACTCAGACCTACCAGGAAAATTCTAAAACAACTGCTGTCTAGTCTTTCTCTGAAACATTATCACATCATACAGGGCAGGCCCATAAAGGCCATGGCATTAATAACCCATCAGTCAAAAAGTGGGAAGCAAAGTACAGCTATAGCAATCAGAAGGAAATTCAGTTTTTCATCTGATCATCACTGAAAATATGGTTAGTGACTGTTATAGTGGTAATAGGCTAAAAGAACAGTCTGCATGACCTCTGCTATTCCCACAGGGATAATCCTGCCTGTAATTTCTGGAGTGTGACACCTCTGGTTGTTTAATACATACGGTGAGCCACAGGATAACCTCAGGCAATATCAAGTGTATTAACATGGAATCAATTTTCTGACATGTGGCTCTACCTGCTTCCCCTAGACAGGCCATTCCAAATGTACCCAGCCTCTTCCCAGTGTTTTATCAGACACACACAGCCCTCAGTCACAGGGGTTAAAAGCAGCCAAGGAATAGCTACCACATCAGAAAGAAGAGGAAACACTGATTACTTGCAAACCCTCTCAAATCCTGTGTCCCTGGGACAAATTTGTTGGCAATACCTGATTCCTCCTGTTCTCGAGCAGAGACGTCTCGTACAGCTGAGCGTTGTGGAGAACAATCCCACAAAATGCCAAATACGCCGCAAAATCCTGGAGGCAAAGGAACATCAACATCTCACAGAGACAATGTCCCACAGCATCTGAACTCTACTCAAAGATAAGCTACTGCAATGTTTTGTTTTCCCTCTGAAGTATTAATTGAGATTTTTGTTATTTTTGGCGACCGCACGTTCAGGGACTGGGATTTTTCAGCTACTTGTAATTTCTTATTTCCTCAAGAGTCCCTTCTCCTTTTTTTAAGCTAAAATATGAAGATCTTTATCTTGGTACAAGTAGGGCTCATCTGAAAAGCAGTTTAATGAGAAAAATAATTTTGCAGCGATGCATATTTTATCTAGAAAAACTGAGCACAGACAACCGGCCTCTCTGAGGGAATTCAATCTCTTGGGAAGTGAAAATAAAAATTTGCTAACATGGCAAACCCACAGTTTTTTCCTCGTTCAGGATGGGAATAATTCTGATATCCTGCAGATACTCAGTGTGCATTTTGTTTTAAAGGGGAAGTTTTCAAAGAGAAAGGATGAATTCTGATTCTTTTCTTGCTGATTGTTAAGTCAACTTCCTCAGCCTGAGCACAGTCTGGGTTTTGCCCCACCAATCTGAATGTGAAATCTGGAAATTTTTGGAAAGCAGTAGCATTGGGAGAATTAGGAATCAGTTCTACTGTCTGCTCTCCTGATTCTCTTATATATTGTTCATAATTTATCTTAAAGCTTTTACTTTTTCTGCAAATGCTATGCTGAAAAGTGATATGCTTTTTAAAAGAGAATGATTCCACAACTTTTAATATTCATATTGGGTTTGTTGGGCTTGCCAGGAGAGTTTGAACCAATTAATTAAAAATTACGTCCATTGAAAGTTCTGAATCTGTTTTACAGTGCATTTCAGTAGAGTAAATCTGTGTTTCAGAGATATATGGCATGGTGATCCAGAAATTAAATTATTTTACATCCACATTTCTCATGGTCTCATAAAGTAAAAAATTTGCGGTATTGCCAGGAATGTTTACTTTCTCAGAGATGTTTAATTTTTAATTACTTAAAAATTTCTGAGCAGCAGGAAAATGAAAAACATTTCCATCCCTCCTTCCCCTGTGAAAACAGAAGAGACATAAACATCCATCTTTTATACCTTTTCATCTTGTTCAGTGAAAGTGCCGCCAATTCCAGATTTCTTATTAATTGCTTGAGCCACACCAACAACCTAGAATATTCAAAATGGAGAAATCAGCAAATTTTTAGAGGTCTGTCACTGGATTCTATTTCTAGCCATATTTGTATAAGATAATAAAAGATCATTACAAAGTATTTGTTGGTTTGACTATTAAATCAAATTGTCAGTACAAAAAATGCTTCTCTCATGCAGAAACATTTCCTAGATTACAGGATTTGAAGACCTTAGCCTTTCCCTAATATAGTTCTGTGTTTCTATTCCTTTTGAGACAAAGTACTCCTCATCTCACAAAGTAGATGCAAAGCTTTTAGATATTTTCATATTTCTTAGCATGATTATAAGAAGTGATAGAAAAAGAACTGCAAAGAACTTGATTTGTTTGAGTTATAAGTTGGGTAAAACCAATGCAAAATGCTAATCATGGGTTTTTTTTCATCTTGCCTTTTTAGGATAAACATTTATCAGAGGAAAACTCTGTGGTTTCCATGTTTAAAAAGTTGTACTAAACCATTAATGGTTAAAGTTGTAACTGCTCAACTGATGGAAGACATGTGGTTTTATTTTTGGAATGGAAAAGAAGACAGTTTACTATCTCTCAGCTCAGCATTCCCAACATACTGATGCTGTAAGTAAGGCCATTGTTCTTTACCATGAATTGCTGCCAACTGTGGGCTCAAAAACGTCTCTCTGAAATAAAGCTCAACTGTCAGCTCCATTCCATACAACCCAATCTTTCCCACAGTCAGCCTCTTTCTTACTTCAGTGAAGAATATTTCTCGTCCAGTGGCCTTCCTTTCTGTAATAACAACGTACCACTGCCTGTATACTTCTCTGGCAGTCTGAATGAAAGCAAATCCCTTGAACAGTTATTGTGCTTTTATGTTAACCCACATGTGCAGAGGTTAATGCTTAGACCTCTTCTCATGCCACTGTCTTCCCTGGGTACCGATTTAATTTTTTTTTCAGCTTTAATCCAGCATAAGCTAAGACAACTTCAACAAGGCTAAAGACTTTTCAGCCAAAAGGTGAGTACTTTCATGTTGGTTGTTTAAATACATCCCCTCCATGAAAGGAACCATGAAAGGAAAGTGTTCAGTACTTAAAAAAAGCTATAAGAAAACCTATTTATATAGAAAAAAAAGATTATTTAGGCTCCTTTTATCAGCACTGCAGGTTTCTGATACACTAACAAAGGCAGGTGTTCCAAGAGCAATGGTCAGTTTTACGTCTTTGGTAAGATCTTTCAATAAAAGTTTTAACTGAAGAAGGAGGAATAATGAAGAGAATAAACCTGCTGAAAATTCTTGTTGGCTTGATTAGGATAAAAATTTTGTGCACATGAAAACCCTTCTCTTTTTAGTTGCTGCCTCAGTGGCATTCTAAGCTTCCAGAAAACTTAGTATTGTGCCCATTTATTTTTCAAACAAAATGAACAGTTTTTAAAATTAAACCAATCCAAATTCTTCATTTATATCAGTTAAAATTTAAGTGCACTTTCAGAATTCCATAGAATACGGTGCAGAGACAGTAATGAAGAAAACTTCAATTTTTTAGCCATTGGAGTCTTGCCTGCAACAAGGTAATTAGGAGAAGATGTAGGAAACTCAAGAGGATCTACTCCTGTTACTAAAGTAATTATGTAATTAGGATAAAAGTCAATCACGGTGGCATTTGGGGCCATGGAGAACGTATGCCTCCGCTTCAGAGAATACTAAGCATAGTATGAAACCCAAATCCTCATTCTTAGAACTTATCCTAAACAAACCAGAACTAAGAATAGGCCCAATCTGTGATGAGCTGGGAGTTATGCTTGCATCAGCAGAAAAACTGAATCAAAGGTGACTGACTGCCTCTGGGCTCAGCTACACAGGGAAGTAAAAAAGCTTAAGATATTACTATGGACTGAGGAAAACCAAGGCTAAGGGAGAGACTGAAGTAATTAGGACCTGCTCATGCTTTGACACCTCTGAATTTATGGCCTAATCACCGAAGCAAGCAGTGTACTGTGGAGTGCCACAAGCTCCTTTTCCTGAGCTTTCCCCCCAGTTTGGACTAGGCAGGTGGGATTACAGAATACAGTATATCTACAGGAGTCCTGCACTTCTCAACAAGAGTTTTCTTCCAGTTTTGCTGTATTGAAAGAGCGTAAGAGGTGAGCAGAAGGAAATCCCCCTTGGATCAGAAACCAAGTACTTTGCTATTTTCCATTCAGATCACGTAATACAGACACACACCATAAAGACAAAAAGCAATTTTGATGATGGAATTGTTCCCTTACTTTCATCCCAAAGAAGAACAAACCTTCCATCAATTGCTGATTCAATAACCACATGAGTTTTACCACATCTGAGCACAGCTTTCCCCACTGTATTCTTGCTGGTAACACAGGGGATCTTCTAGTGCTCTACTTCTTCTATAACCTTTCTTTTCTAACTGTGCTACTTATCCAATTTAATAAATCTTGATCCACATTACAAGGAGAGATTCTATTAATTATCAGAGAACTTCTTTTTTACTGTTTTCTTGCAAGAGCTGAGCCCTACCTCTCAAAGTAGCAGGCTACCTTGAGTACCCAGTAGGTGATGACTGATGACTTCAATCCTGGTGACTGTACTCCGGATTTTGTCTGGATTGTTTCATGCTGCAACTTTTTGCACATTAAAATTACAGGCCTAACTCTGTGAAAGCTGTTCCAGCTCTGCAGGTGTCTGGTGCCTTTTTTAGTAGGTTCTTACTTTAGCTGACTTGAAAAAGTTACTAATTTTGCTTCTTAAGGAAATAGATTTTTTATTTACTTTGCTGGCACCTGAAGCAAAATTACATTAAAGCCAAAGAACGGTAACAGAAAATGGGAAACTTGACATATTTGATAAGAGAATATACCCAGTTCAGAAGACCAAGTGGTGTTACCTAACTTTGTCCTCCTGGTCTTGTAGAGCGTTTGATTCAAGCTTATACAATTATCCTGCAGTGACAGACCTGTATTTACAGACTTCCATTTTTTATCAACAAGAAATTCACATCACTTCTATCATTCTTGCCAGCAGTAGCCTCCACACTTCGCAGCACTCTAACTACTAAAATGTCTGTGTCAGCATAAGCTGAAAATCCATCCAAGAAGCAAATTACTGCTCTCCATAATCCTGCAGCAAGACTGCTGCTGGAACTGAGTTTGTTTAAAGTCAGCTTGGCTAGACCTGCTCTATCCTGCAACGATTGGGATGTGTGATATCTGAAGGGCTCACTGGGGGAGAAAATAACTTAGCTGGCTAACAGTGACATGCCCAGTCCCATTTTACACAACAAAATTCAACAGGCTATTTTTGAAGGCTATTGTAAGTAGTAGCACCCCTGATTTGTTAGAAGAGCTTCCCACTGACAGGAGATAGGGCCCAGTAAACAACAAACCAAACAGCCAAGTGAGCATTTCCAGAAAAAAAAAACACCCACAAACCACACTTCCATAGCCACTTACTAAGAAATTCAATCTTACATATCACAGCCTGGGAGAGGGGTCTCAGTTAATTCAGCTGAAAGTTCCATATGAGAAAATCCTACAGATTTTAGTAGAAATTAAACTGAGATTGACTTTTATGCAAATCACTATGCCCAGATTAAAAAATAAAACAAACCAGCAGCAATATTGAAATGGTGTAATTCCTGGAGATGATGTATGGAAGCTGTGGTGGCTCTGTGCTTCAGAGACCATCCATTCTCCAGGTATTCCAAACCTGCTGGACAGCTGTACTGAGTCTTCCATCAGCTCTACAGAGCTCCACAAATTGTTTTAAACTAAGGAATGGAGTAAGGACTTCTGTTCCCTATTCAATCCTGTCAAAATGACTGTTACCAATTGTCTACAAAACCATATCAAAGGTAAAGTCCTCTTACTGCACTGTAATGTGTCTCATTGTTACTGATTCCTGGGTCCTGTGAATCGAGCTGTTTTCTTTTCATTTATGGAATTTATTGCTAGCTGTTATTTTTAAATGAGACTTTGGTTTCTCACATGCCTCGTGGAAATATAGGCAAATGCGAAAAACATCTACTGGAAAAATCTCCATACTTCAGCAGGCCCAGAGGATTTAGTAATCAGCATGAGATTTTCCTCCTCTCAATTACTGACTCTTTTGTTTAAAAAAAAATAGCACTAATACTAAACAAACAAACAGAAAGCCCCAGTTGCTGCTCTTTCTCAGTGTTTACTTTTGGACGACTTCCAGAATCATCTTTTGACTGTGATTGCTGACATCCTGGGCTAAGGCAGTATTATGAGCCTCAGTATTTCTGGAGGGGCTTTGGGGATTTTTTAATTTTATCTATTTATTATTTTAACAAGGAGGAGCCAGTATTATGGTTTTGTTGTTCTGGGGATTTTTACATGGAAAAAGCAGCAGAACGCAAATGGAAAATTAAGGAATGATGCACTGACTCCCTCTAACATCTCTCCAAAAACATGTCAGTCATTTGTAACAGAATGAGAAAAACCTTCTGGTAGAAACTGTAAAAACCTGAAAAAAAATTAGGAACTGCCATCCTCTCCTGGAAGAAATCTTACAGTTTGGCACCTTCCAATTATTGCCTATGAGTGTAACACTCCTCAAACTTCAGGTTGGCTGAACTTGTCAAAATAAACAAACCCCTGCTTCATTTCCACTTGCTGATGCACTCAGGAGGAGGAAGCTGGCCGAAGACACGGCCCATTGCAGGCTTATTCAGCCCTTAAGTCATGGTGGTGTGGACAAACAGACTGCAGCTCTTATTCCTTCCCCCACCCACCACCAGCACCTAGGGAGAAGTGAGCACTTCCCCAGGCAGCATGGCTTGCTAGCTCACTTCTGTGCCCAGTTCCATTGAGCACATCATCTTTTTCCCTTTGACAAAAAGAAAATGGCATGGCTTGGGTGAAATTGGAAGCCTTGCATCAGCCTGACACGGACCACTGATCCCTGACAGCTCTTCACATGGCATCTGCTTTGCTCATCCACTGGCCCAGGGCCAGCAGTGGCTGCTGCCAGGTGGGAAGAGGAAAACTTCTAGGCAAGAGTGGGAGTAGGAAAGGATCAAGTGCTGTCCTTGGAAGAATGGAATTAAATACTTTCAACTGAAATTTGCAGTATGTGAAGAAAGGAAATACTGGCCAATCATCTGGGTCAGCTAGAGTAGCATTCAATAAACAAGTCAATGCAGGCGTTTAATCAATTAGTTTAATTTAAAAAAAAAGGTTCAGTGCAGTAAAAGTCAATGTGACTCCACAAGAGGAGAAAAAGATGGAAGAGCAAAAAAAAGAAGGTATGACGCCTTCAAATCAACCCTGGCAACATTTCTTCTTGGGAGTTTGAGCCTTCTGGAAGCAACCTGTAAATGCTCTGAAAAATAAATGAATTCCAGGAGAGAAAAATCTCCATTTCAAAGATCTGACTCACTGTGTGGAGAGCCTCACATTTTGTGAGTATTCTAGAATTGGTGATGTGGCTGAAGGCCACTACAGTCAGGATCAAAGAAAACTCAGCCATACTTTCCTTACTCTCTATGTCAAAGAGGGCATCTCATCTTTTCCTTATTCCTTGACTTTCATGGACTTTACTGAATTCACTCTTCAAATACTCAGGGCAAGAAGGTGTTAGCCTATGGGTGTTAGCCCATAGTAAGGATTCTCCCTGCTGCAATAGCATGAGACAGGACGAGAAACAGCATGGACAGGAAATATGGACAAGAGCTCAGTGAGCAGATCCACATTATTTCAAATTAGGAGTGATTTACGTTATGACTGGAGGATGACTTTTCTGAATCACACCAACACCGTGTGTTTTTTCAATGCCTGAAGTAAAACACTTAGTTCTTAAGTAATAAATTAGGAACCATGTTGAGTTAAGAGTGTAAAAATAATCAGGTTTTTAGACAATGATAAAACCCAGCTTGTGCCCTCTGAATTAAGCAATATAGATACAAGCTAAGCTGAAGTACAGTAACTTAATCACAATTTGAGATAGAGCAGTAAGTGTGCAGAGGACTTTAATGCTGACAGATACTGAGTACAGGAAGCAGGAACAGCACTTCTGGAGTTAAATACATATATTCTACTGCTGCATCTGGGATTAAACTCTTCCTGACAGTTCCCTTTGGCTTACATTACTCAACTAGATAAGATAAATTACTATGTCTAAACAAACATATGCAGTCTTTCTGAAAAAAAAATAGATGTTCTATACTGGAAGATGATGACTGCCAGCTAATGAAAGTTTAAAGCACCAGCATGACTGGAAATGGTATTACATTAAGTGATCCTAGGGTAACAACTTACCTCTTCCCTGTGATTCTTTATTGGCATACAGAGAATGCTCTGAGTCTTATACCCTGTGATCTGGTCAACTTCTGCATTGAATCTCGGATCCTGACACAAGAAAAAGTATAATTATTAGTCTAGTAGCCTAAAGGCCAGCTCTTTTTCTTCCTTGGTTTATAAATTAAGAAAAGTTTAATATTGGATTTGACTGTTACTTGGGATAATGAAGGTTCCATTATCAGCCAATAATTATATATAATTGTTACTATCAGTGTGTTAGCAACAGAAAAGCATTTGTGTGGAACATGAGTGCCAGTAGATTAAGACAACTTCTGTAAAGGACAAAAAACCCAAACTCTAGGAGAAGCCTTTCTTTTGAGCCTAGCCCATCATTATAATAAATATGCTCATGGATTAACCATCCCTAGTTTAGCATTTATCAAGAAGAATGTATAGAAATGAACTGGAAGAGATGCGCCCACAGAGGAACACAGTTTCATGAAGGTGGTTAGTGCTTTTGCTTTATCAGAGATTGCTTGTTGCATTTTTTTCCCCTTAATAGAACTCTGACGTCTTTAGTCCGAGTTTCATGTTTCTGCATGCACACATATCTATAATACACGTATTATAACCAAAACCAGAGTCAGGTTTGCATCTTGACCACTTTAAGTCAATATAGCACCAAATCTGGGCACTAAAATGGCAATATTCCAGCAGCTGATAATGTGGCAGCTTCTTTTTCCAAGAACTGCTGAAGATAAATTTCCTTGGCTTACCTCATAGGCATTCTTGATGTTGAGAGGCTGCCCTATGGCTGCCACGTGACCCACAATGCCCTTGTTCCACTCCAGGCGGATGCAGTTGTTGGAAGCTTCTTCCAGGGTGGATCCTTCCGCCACATCAAAGAGCCTGCTCACTAGAAACTTCTCATTGGAGCTGTCCTCACAAACCAGGAACAGGGAGTAGCGATCGGCCGCGATCAGCTCGTGGATGTGTAGGAAGATCTTATGGCAGAGCGCTGTGACATCTAAGTGACTCGAAATATCTTTCACAAGTTCTAATAGTCTCGAGCACTGATCCCCTGCACTGGTCTCAATCCTTGGAGATTGCAGAGGCATCTGTTCCTTCTTGTCAGAGCCAGAGAGGAAGCTCACTGCTCCTACCGAGTCCTTGACAAAAATAGGCCTTAAGGGTCTGTCAAATTCAGAAGCGGAGATTTTCCTCACGGGTGTCCCGGAGTTGGTGGTCTCGGCACAGGCAGGCTGGTGACAGGTACAGGCCTCACTCTGGGGCTTGGTTCCCTCCTTGCAGACTGGGATGGTATGAACTCTCTCAGCAAACCATGCATTAACCATTTCTCTGTGAAACAAAACCAAAAATACCGCGAATGATGTGAATTGAAAATCCTCTTAACGAATATTGGAAACCGATCCTGTGGAGAGGATAACTACACCTTTCACACAGAGGACTCTGACACCTGGAGGAAATACCAGAACATGGCAGAGGAGGACCACTGTGGCTTTCAGAGCATAGATCAGAACTTTACATCGTCATTTTGTGACTGAAAAGCTCCAGTCCTTCCCATTCCTGAGATCTGGATTTCTGTAGCACATGTATGTATATTGATATGAAGACAAAACTTTGTTTCTAACCTCTAAAAATATAATCTTGAACTTTAATTCTCTCTGTCAATCACCTGCAGCCCTTCCTATTTTTCTGTTGCCAATATACTGTTTCTAAGTTAACTTCCCCTGCCCTCCAAGTTAATAAAAAATGCTGGTTGGACTCCAAGCATAAAAGTTTTGCTTAAAAAACATCAAAGAAATGAATATTTCTAATTCAACTCCCTTCAAAATAGTGGAAGAACGGACTGTTTTCATGCATCTCTCCTATTTCCTGTCCTTGCAGATAACACTTATTGTCTAACTCTACCCCAAATTCTGAATAATCCTAAAATGGTATTTTTAAGAGTTCATCACCACTTAAACAATGCCATACATCTCTGGTATTTAACCATTCTTCTCAAATTAACTTGGCACTAGAAAGTCAACCCTAATAATGCCCTCACTAAAGACATCAGCATAACACAAGTATACTTTCTCATCACTGTAATATTTTCTTGTCCAAAATCTGCAGGGTTTTTCTTTGCGTTTCTTTTTGTCTTTTGTTTGGTTGGGGTTTTTTCAAATACAGGGCTTTTTATTTTATTTCATTTCCTCAGTGTTGAGGATTCCTCACAGCACATGCCCTACTCTCAGAAGAAATAGGTTTTTGCTGTATTACATAACATAAGAGCCTAGGAACAGCAAAAATCCTATTAACAAGTCTGATCTTCTAGAAGCCTTTCATGGTGGTCATGTTTTAAATTTGGGATATTTTTTATTTGCTCAGCAGACCACAGGAATTCTGCGAGTGAAGCTGAATGAAACCATGGAAGTGAGTCAGGTTAGTCAGCCTCTGATCAGTTACATTGCATCAGTGTATGTTACATATGAAAAGCACTGTACAATAACCTTATTTTCCTTACAGCACACCTTGATCTTTGGTGCAGGATGCAATACTGCCAGCACAATTAGCCCTTAATTCAAAGCAAAGTGATCAATTAAAATCTAAAATCCAAAAGTATTCTTTTTAATAGCAAGCCATCCATAAAAGGAAACTTAATTTGACTGCTGTTAGGAAGCTTTGAAAGAGTTTTTTCAATCATATATCATTTGGAGACCTCAACTGCAGGCAAACATGCTTTAAAAAACTGAATTATTACAACTGCCAATGATCCTCCTTTATTAAAGCATTGATAGCTATTTTTTTATACCAAGTGTTTCTTGCAGTGAAGCAGAGGAATGAACAACTAATATATTATTAGAAATTTGACTTTAACAATATTACTTTCCAGTACTTAAACAGGATAAACATTAAAGGTCGGAGCTGTGACCATTTATTACTGCAATGCATAATATGATTTGCACAGGACAGTGTAACATTTGAAAAAGCTGTTTCAGTGGGAGTCAAAATAAGCTAGCATTTAGTAACACTTGGAATTTTCATTTATTAAACAGAATGAGAAAGAATAAAAATCTCAGATGAAAATGACCAAAAATATCCTTAAGAATATCTGTATGTAAACACAGTTCAACCTCTAAAATCAGTGCTGGTAACTCTTGTTAGCAGATGTGTTATATGTGGGTCCTTCTTGTTTTACTCTGATCTCCTCAAAAAAAAAAAAAAATCACCTGGAAATGTTTGTTTCTCCAAAACAAGACTATCATTTAGCACTAAGGCTCTAGAAAAGAACCAGTAGACACCATCTGGGTGCATTTAAACCCAGAAATAAAAAGGTAGGTATAGAAAAACTGATAGTTTTAAAGAATATTGGTGACTTGACCCAGATTCACTTGTATGCCGACTTGGTTTCTGAACACTAAGGACTGGCATTAATGGAAGGTAAGATTGAAAAGTAGCAGTAAAAACATAATACCAGATGGAGGGTGTTCTCCAACAAACGATGAGGCTCAGAAGCCGTGTAATTGAAAATGTACATGTTTTGAAAGCATGTTTGGAAATGCACAGGCATGAACCTGTGCTGTTGTTGGACGACAGCAATTTGCAGAGCAATCTGATTCACTGCTTACTTACTCCTGAGCAAAGGAGAACATAAAACCTGATCATTTCCCCTTCTCTTGATTTACACCGAATTTACATATGTGGATGTGTTGATACAAGATGCAAGGCAGAGAAAGAATCCAGTACCCTTCATGCATAAAGCAAAAGCTAAAGCATAAATTTCATTTATCAGTTGAAACCTGTCATTTTATTTATTCTGCAGTGTTGTGTTATAATTTCCCCAGGCCTTATTGGTGTAGCAATTGCAATCAGTAAGAACAACGTACTCTGAATTCTAATACCTGTTCTCAAACTGCAGCAGTGAGATTATTAATTTTTTACTCTCTTGCCTTTATACTGAGTAAAATATGAATCTCTTATGGAGCTTATTGAGGGATGTGGAACACAGCTGTAAAATCTTTCACGTGAAAGCAAATGCGTTCAACAAGAACTGACTACTTGTTGGGTACCTGCACTGTTTATGAAGCACTTAAACCTTGAATAGAACTTTATGTGGAGATGCATAATTATGAGTAACATATTCCTGTCCTTTAATGTCTCTTGGGTGATGGTTCAATAATTTGCCAACGTAGTGCATGATTCTCAGAAAGCTCTTTAGATTAGCAACAACAACAAATCCTTACCTAAACTGGTTAAAGCATGGTTTTCAACTTCAAGCTTTTTGAGCATTTTACTTTGGGCAACAGGAAAGCCATTCAAATTCAACTGGAAAAAGAACAGTGTTCAGTGACCTTTACCAAATGCCTCTTCTAACAAGGAAACTATTTAGCTCCTTTTACTCACCCAGTTACACACACGGGTGGAAGAACCAGCATTTCGCATAAGCTGACGTGTTCTAATTCTATTTAAAATCTCTCGGTGTCTTGACATGCGATTGCTTGTGTTAGTCATAATACCCTTCTTGTCATGCATTGTTAAATAGGCCTGAGTGTCAACAAGCAGTCTCACAGCACAGAATTAGCTCAGCAGATACCTGACACCAAACACATCCCAAGCCGCGAGTGAGGTTCCTGGAAATTTGTGATGAGTGCCATGTACAATTAAATGTCATTTTGAAAGGACTGCAGGAAAAAAACCAAACACTTATGACTATTCATATGAATAGTCTTCAGTAAGCATTGGCATAGTCAAGAGCTGATTGTAAGGACAAGAGCCTGGCTGTAGTTTAGAAGCTGCAGGAGCAGATACTGATCCGTAGCAATCCATGCAAAACATTAAACTCAATCCAGTGTCTATCCTACCGTGGCAATCTTTCTGTGCTGAGGAGTTAAAGCATCCATTCCTCATGGCCTGCGTGCATCCTTTACTGCACTATGATCCTTTAACATGAACCTTCACTCAAGAAAGATGTAATTTATCCCAGAACTCATGAACAGGAATAGTAGAACATGAAGTTACCATTTTTAAGTCACTCCTACCAGCCAAATCCAATCTTCCTCTCTAAAACTCGACAGTAGTTACTGCTGAATTTGGCTGGTGGCTTCATCTGCAGATGACAAAACTGTAGAGGAATTTTGAAGCGACAGTGCTAAGAAGGGTATAAAAATGCAATGGCAGGCAAAACATTGAAGAAAAAAAAGAAAAAAGATGGTGTGATCCTCCCCTCTATCACTGGTTATATACGAGCACACGTAATCTGCAGTTCAGGAGACCTTGTGAGCTTCAGAGGAATTAAAGATGCTCTGGCCCTGGTTTGTTAAATGCTGCACAGAAAGTAGACCTGTCTCTAGAGCAAGAAGTTTCCAATATTAATAGGCAATTAAAATAGAAAATCAATGGTTGAGAAAACCCAGGCACAAGGAAGCAACATGTCTTGAGCCCGGTCGTGCAGGAGGACACACGATGAGCTGAAGAGAACCTTGCTGTATTTCCTATGCCCCATGCATCAAGCCACAGACAACTCTAATCACTATGCTACCCATACACTGGGAATATTAAATAATTTATTGTACCCATCTTTTCTTCATTGTGATTATCTTCAAAGTACACAGCAGACTTCTCCAAAAAACAAAAACCCAAAAAACAACCCAACCCAGTGAAGACGTTTAAATATTAACAGCCAGGTTGTGATATATAACCACCCTGCCTATGTAAGAACACAGGAGTGGGACCATCCAGCACCTTTGGAGAAAACGTGCAAAAACCAGAACGCAAAGCTAACAGAGATGCAACAATGCCAGTTAAAACTGCATGTTACTTATCTTGCACAAAGAAGGCGTAACACTTCCAGTTCCATAATGGAATGCAGTGATAAGTAGTTTTCAGTGAACCAGCAAATAATTCCCTGTTTTCCCTGTTGCTCACAAACCATTCATAGGTACAATGTGTAATGTTTTAGTAGTTGCATGGACTGACTGTTCTGCCTATTTTTCATTCAAACCAGCAGTTACTGATAACCCACTTCAGGAGAGGGATTACAAACTTGCCTACTAGAAAATGCCACCTTTCAAGTATCTGCATTCCTGCAATCTAATCCTGCCAGTGTTGAAACCAACAACATTTCAAGCTAAACTTCATAACTATTTTCTCAATTGCCTTCCATAAAATAACCACTAGATGTCTTCAAATTTCTCTCCGGAATCTTGACATAATTTAGACATGGAAATACTTTAAAGCATTAGCAGAAACTCCAAAACTGTTCAGTTTTGTCAAATGACTTTGAAATGTAAAGCCACTTGGATATTATACTTGTCTTCCCATTTTCTTTCTAGTACTTCCTACTTCACAACCACATTTTAAGGGGTTTTGTCTCTTTTCTAGCAATGGAAAGATTTAAATAAATTGTATAAGGCCTCATTAGATGGAAACTGTAAACTGACTTTAAAAGAAGTGTTTTCAAACTGACTAAAAAAGTAGATTGACAAAACAATAGATGTTTTCCCTTAAACCCTTCCCAATTAGAGTTAGTGGAGATGCCATTTCTCACAGTGGGAGGCAAGCAGTTCTGGAATATGAAGTATGACAGTACCAGTTTTTTAGCACAACTCGGTCAAATATATTAACATACATTTAGCTTTAAACATTTCAGTCTCTCACAAGCATGGTTTGAATCAAGAATTAATGTTCTAAATTAAGAACTGCATTCAAACCATGCTTGTGAGAGACTGAAATAACTTTTTAGAATGAGGAAATTTTAATCTTGTCTGAATGCTCATTTTTTTAAAATAGAAGGCAGAGATTGCTTTATTATTTGTAGCAAAAGTATTCAAATTGGAAAACTAACATTGACAGGCTATTCTTGGCTATTTTCAAGTTTTCTTTAATAACCTAACTTCAAGCTTCACTTTCTATTAGAAAGCTTTCTTCCACAAAGAGACTTTCTACTTGCACTATAAAAAAAGAGAGAATAAATCCTCAGGGATTAAAGTTCAAATTCTAAAACCTGACCTTTATTTCTCCTCTCTGTTTGCTTCTTGCTACAAGCTCAAAAAAAGAAAAAAAATTAAAAATAACTAGGTACCAAATGATTTTGTTGGAAAAGGAGTAGGACAGTACCAGTAATTTCAGTGAAAGACGGATTAAGAGTTCAATTCACACCTGCTTGGAGACCTCATGTAAATCTTCGGCTCTACTTCAGTTCCCCTGAAATTCCTAAACCAGTGGTGGCACAAATAAGTGGGAAAATATATATCTTTTACTAAGCAAATATACCTTCTGGCAATATTTTCAGTGCCAGACCTAATGTGAAATTACAACCATTGTGTTATCCACGAGGGTTATTTGAATAAGGCTTCTTTTCTGGCATTTTGCAAATAGCTCCTTTTATATTTAATGCCCTTTTAAAAATCAAGTTCTCTTCAAGTCAATCATATAAATGAGAAAGCATTCCATGTAAATTTATGTATGTTTCTTTGCCAGTGAGGAAGAGAAATACTTCCATAATGTGGTTTTATTAATTGCATTTTTTTCTACGACAAAACCAAAATTCTTTAATGGTGAAAATGAAAATAGGTGGTAGCATATTAGTTTAAGGCAAGAATGTGTTGCCTAAATGCCCCTCACATGAGGATTCTTCAGCAAAAACCCAACACAGAACTTCCATGACACTCTACAAATTAAAAATTCAAGAATCTTGAGTCTCCTGCAGAGGCAATGCATGCCTCAGCTCCACTTTTCTCCCCAGTTGCCAGGAACTTGACCCTGTTCTCTCAAGTCTCCCTAGTCACCGCCAAAAAAACACCAACAATGGAAATGAGATTTCAATGCCTATTGGCATTATGAAAAGTGCTGTAATATGGGAATAGCTACCCTGTTATATAGCTCCCTACAGAAGGAGCAAAAAGGGATGTTAAATGTCAGAGTGATTCTCCCCATCTTATTCTCTACCATCCTCTAGGATTTACCAGTGTATTCTAATGAATATATTCTGCACCCCCATTTGTTTCTGTATGGCCTGGGGCAAGCAGAACTGAGAGAAAGCACCTTCTTCTTGTAGCTACTCACAGTTTCTGCTGACTAGCTCATCTCCATACCAAAGATTCTGTGTAGGAGTTCAGTTTAGAGCTTTGGGGGAATTTAAGATGTAAATTGCTACTAAGTGGTTTCTTATTTCTCCAATGACACTTTCTTCAGTCTACAGTAATTGGTGTTTTAGAGATTGTTTCCAAAATACTCCAGCACTCACCTCACTTTATTTCCATCAACAAATGCCAGAAGTACTCAATCACATTTTACAACATGATGAATATGGGTAACATTCCTCACCTTCCTGAACGCTTTTTGAATAAGTAGTCAAAAATATTTTGGATCATCTTAAAACTTTGCTGTTATCATCGAAGGCATAAGGAAGGATGTGGATACATTTATAAGTGGGATAACTATTAACATCATTACATCAACAAGAAAACTTTCCAGGATTTCACAGAAATTGATTTTTTCACAGTACTTAGTTCTCAGAAAAGCCCAGTAAACATTCAATAAAACCAAGTAAGTGGGAGAAAACGTTCTCATCCCCTGCATTAACACCACTGCTTCCTGTGAGTTTCAAGCCATGGTCCCAACAATCAGTGGGTCTGCAGTCCCCTTGTGAATGCTTCACATTGGGTAACTTAGAAAAGCGAGCACCCTTTGGCACATCCCAACCATCTGCCCAGGATTCTGTGCCTCCACTGGAAAGCTACTGGGGTCCTTCAGTCATGGAAGCTCAAAGCCCACTGCTTACCCAGGTCATGTTAGGAGTGCATATGGCTCATACCTCTGCATTTTTAGGATTATTACTTTCTTTGTATGCAACACATTTTTAAGAAAAACACAGGCTACAGCACATTTCAGTGCAGAAAACCTCCAGTAGCTCGATCTTTTGACCTTTGAAAAATCTGAACTTTCATTCGATTACAAAAAATTAGGCACTCACGCATTACCAATGCACAGAACACATATGACACGTAGTATTTGGGAGACTGAACTTCAGATAGCTGGCTCAAATGGAATGACATTTTTAAAAGCCCTCTAGACAGAGACTAGAAGGCAAATGTCCTGAGTAATGTATTACTGCGGGCAGCACATGACAGATTGACTGTCCACCAGCTATCCAGAAGGAAAAAAACAAAAACCCAAACAACTGTGCTTGAGTTTCTTCAAATTAATAAATGTAATTGATATATTCAAGTAAGGCAGTATCTGAATTTTAGCACAGTTTCCTAGTAAACACCAGTTCCGGAATCCTCAGTGAAGCACCATACTGTTAAGGACATTTATTTTTCCAAATACAAGCCCACCTTAATTCATTGGTAAACATTTCTCAAGCCTGCTAATAGGCCAAGATGTACTTATTAGAAAGTAATATTATTCCCACTGCAAGGCATACAAGGTTTGGGTCAATACTTGGTCCTCATCACACCATTCATTTAGGGAATCACACAAAAGCTGCCTGTAACAATGCAGTTAGCTCGAATCGAGAGGAGAAATTTTACTTTGGCTGTTTTGGCAGTCTGCTGCTTCTGAGTGCAAAGGGCACTAACAGAGAATCACTCCCATATTTTTAAAAGCAGGGACAAACAGGAAGTCAGAAATACAGAAATATTCCGTAGCGGGATGAAATAAGTGTGATGTTTGAGCATGGCAATGCATGGCTTATTTATTTAAAGGAATGTAAAAAGATAAAAGGAAGACAAGAAGACAAGGAGTGTAATTAATTTAGCCATAAATGTGACCAAACCCCCCCTCCCCCAAACCTGCAGATTATGCCTTCATAGCATCTAGTTAGAATGACTATGTTTCTGCTTCTGGGAAGCCAGAATGATAGGCAATTCTAAAACTTTGAAAAGGGAAAAGCAACAAGAAGAGCTGGAGGAAAAAAAAAAAAAAGCTTAAACTTCATAGGAACCAGGCATTTAGAAACGCTTGACCCTTAGGGGTGCAGTACCAAACCCTCCAGCCAGAAGTTTAGACAGCAGCACAGTCTCAATGAGTGAACCAAATTCATCTTGTCCCCGAGTGTGCTGGTGACACACTTCCCCCTTGGTTGTGCTGCACTTTGATCACCCTGGAACAACACCTCAGGGATAAGTTATTTATATTGCCTCTGCATAGCACTCGTCTCCCTGGTACGAAATAAAGTAATAAATAACTGATTCCATACCTTCCTGCCTGTGGGATGCCAGTTTATTCACCTGCTCAAAGGAGGCAGGACTCAAAGCCATTCACCTGGATTACATCCTTGCAGCATTGCGGCCTCTCTCTGCTCAGGTGGAATTCAATCAATGCAGTTTTATCAGACAACATCCACAAAGCCAGCCCAGGCTGCAAGGAGGCCGGGATGTGGCCTCCTGTAGACACGGCCAGCACCGAGGCATTGCAGATCAAAACACAAGGTGTGAGCCCTCGGAATGTGCTCATCTCCTGCAACACATCGTCGAGGAGAGAGGCATGCAGGGACACACTTGTTAAGCAGACGACCTGCAGCCCTTCTCTCCAAGAATCCTGACCATGGACTGGGGAGCACAGCGACTCCAACTGTTGTTACTTTATGAACAAATTGTTAATAGGAAGAAACATCTTTCAAATTGCCACCTTGCCAGAAAACACAGTTTTTATTCAAACCACGATGACAGATACAAATACCAAGCTGCCCTATGCAAACTGGATAGGCAACTATTTAATTATTCGAGATGATAACCCTAACCCCATACTTTAAATAAAACCCCTACAAAACATACATCTTCTAAGTATTATTTAGACACCTAATTAAAACTTCTTTGTGTCTGGAAATTACCAATAGAACTACTGTATCAAACACTGTGGGAATTAATTAATTGCAGAAAAAATATGTGAACTTTTGAACACTCATTATAAAATTGCTAAATTAGGCTCTAATTCAAAGCTCATTAATATGAGTGGAAACAGCTTGTATTAAGCAGTCATAAATGATGGAACTGGTGATCTTTTCCTATTCCTATGTAGAAATATTTGAGAACCAGATACAGAAACCATCTTTATCCATTAGCAACTGTGCCTCAGAACACGCAACTGCATTTGCCTCTGTGTTTCTCAAGATACCAAATTAACTAACTTCTTGGTCTATTGCTTTCAGGACACGTGAAAACTATTATGAAACAAAACAAAAGAGAAGCAGTAAATTATGATTAGAAAAAAGTTGAAATTAGCTCAAGGAACACCGCTTTACTTGAGAGAGTAAATATAATGCTAAGTAGCCAAACATTAACAGCATAGTCTTTGTTCAATGTTTGCTGCTCTGCAAAGACTCAGCTAAAACAAAGCACGGTATTAGATGTTACAGTTTTCTCTTTTCAAGCCCTAAATAACACTACCGAGTGGAACATTAAACGTCATTACAAAGTACAGCATTTCTTTCAAACCACTCAGCTCTACAGGTTATCATATTTGAACCAACATACAGTCAAGTATTTTGTCATTTGTCTTTTCAAATACAAACTTACATATAGCAGAGGTATTCCTTACTGTATATAGTTTTCTGTTTATTCAATAAGGACAAAAAGACATTCCATGCCAGTCAGCAGAGAAGAGAGTTTTGAGACAACTGCAGTGTTTCCATCGTTTCAAAAACATCACAGAATTGCTGCCAAGCGAGGACCCAAAAGTCCACAGTTTTTCTGCAAACCCCTCTCTAACTGCAGAGGCATCGCCATCGCAGAGACTCGGCTGAATTGTATTCTCTGAAGTACTGCCTCTTTCAGAGCGGCACAAACACAAAACTGTGCCTCAGCATGGAAAGAAAAAAAAAAAAAAAGGACTAACCAAACCTGCCCGTGGGGAAAACAAATCTGACACAGCCGTTACTATTAATTAGCATTCCTATTTGTTCAATACGACATCCAGTTTCCAAAGGAAGCGTGACAGGCTGACCTAGGAAAATGCTACTTCTCAAAGCTGCTAGCACCCTGTTTTCTGGGCAAACAAGCTGCCCTT
The DNA here is from genome assembly GCA_025920805.1 of Petroica traversi. Taxonomy (NCBI): domain Eukaryota; kingdom Metazoa; phylum Chordata; class Aves; order Passeriformes; family Petroicidae; genus Petroica; species Petroica traversi. Next base: position 26,664,114 of record JAHLSL010000020.1, read on the forward strand.
CAGTGCCACACCACGCACTAGTGTTCTGGAGAGCATTGAGGTTAACTACTTCCATCTACGCATCCTGCACCTATGCACAGCCTTAAAAAAAAAAATTACAATATCTAAAAGACATTTTTAAAGGCGCTCTTTTTTTTTTTCTGGTAAATGAACCTAAGGAAGCAGTAGCAGAAGAAAGGGCTCTGCCTGACAGATGGTCACAAGCAAGCAGGTGACCCCTGAAGCTTTCTAGCTCTCTGCGAGTCAATTATTAATGGGGATTTCTCTTCTTACCGCCCCATCCCATGCAGAGAGGAGCAGCAGCGCAAAACCTCATTCAGAATACATCCATCCCCGCTAAGTGACTCGGGGAAGAAGCAAGCCAGCAGCGGGGAGCAGATGGTGCGAGCGGCTCGGGAGCGGGAGCGCAGCGGAGAGGAGCGAGCGAGCCCGCGGGGACGGCGCGTCCGAGGAGCCAACCGCAGGACTTACTAACCCGAGCTCCCGCTAAGATATACCGTGGGAGCTGCAGATCGCCCGCGCTCTGCATCCCCACGGCTTTGTTTATCGGAAAATATTCAAAATGGAAACCTGACTCCACTTCTAAAAATAGCCGAATTTACTCCAATTCGACTTGAAGTCCCGCTGTTGAAGTGTGTGACAACAGTGAGCAAATACCTCGTCTTATCTCCAAAGGGCAGCATGTCAAGCCAAGGGGGGGAAACGCCCAGACGAGCTCCTCAGGTCCTCAATATTGGGTTCTTCGCGAGAACCGGCACCGAGAAGGGGCGAGCGCGGAGCGGCCGCCC